>CBVK0101817172.1:0-20761 GCA_900067695.1 Picea abies | reverse complement strand
AGAATTATTGTGGGAGTGAAAAACTCAAGGGAAATTAATAAGGCTGGTTGGGCCAAATTAATAACCTGAGGAAAAAAAAACACTCGATGAAAGGAACTCCTCTAATGATAAAGTCCTAGGCATTTAACCTAAATTATGATCCATGCAGACCCATTACATTATAATCCCACGCAGGGGAGCAGAAATTCCAATTACAAAAACATGTGTTGAAGGCCAAAACTGCCTTGTAGAACCAGGAAGTCTTCAAACTAGTAGCACCATCAGGTACATATCATCATGGCACATGGAGTTGACCCCCTAGTTGAAATAGGTGGTCAACAAGTCCCTAATTTGAGCGAGGGACAGATTGGGGATGGCTTGGACATCCCCATGTCTCCGATGATGTTCCAACCGATCCTGGAATGTTTCCTAGCTGTTATTAAGTCCTTGGTATGTCGGAACGCAGGGTACAGGGGGCTTTCAAGGGGGACGGGTCCCAATGCAACATAGATATAAATTAATAATAATAATAGTAACTTTTCTCTCTCTCTCTCTCTATACATATATTCCAAGGAAACCCTCGCGGAAAATCCTTTGAGTACTTTCCTATGATCCATGGATGGTAAATGGGGTAAACTGTCAGCCGTGATTATGGAGCCTAACCTCGAGGGGATCAAGAGAGTCGAACCTGTGACCTCCTGGACTTTGGGGGAGAGATAAGAGGTCTCACATCTCGCTCATGACCACTTGAGCTAACCCTCAGGGCTCTCTATATAATAAATATATATGTATTATTGTATCTTAATATAATTAAATAATAAATTTTAATATATTTAATATTTTGTATAAGTTATATTATATATTTGTAGACTTTAAAATATAAATTATATATAATATAACTTGATGGCTTATACTATTGGTTTATCATTTTTATATCATATTGATTTTGTTTTTTCATTTTTTAATAAATATTATCACTGCTATCAACTATCTCTTTTTGCAAATTTGGGTGGAACTTCTAACTAAATCGGATACTCGTATCCCCATGCCCAACTCTCTTGCATTCCAAAAACTTGTGCAACATTGCATCAAGGTCATATTTAAAAAATACATAATAAAAAAAGAAAAGAAAGGAAAAAGGAAAAGACAATTTTGATTCTCTCTAGGGTTAGGCTAGGTTGGTAGGTCCAATCTGCATTTGGTTGGAGATGTTGGTCTTAGGCAGTTCCAGGTCATGCTTCATTTCGATTATATAGTTTTGAGTTTGTCGTTACTTTCATTTTTGCTTTCATATTCTAGAGTTAGTTTGTTGTGAGCTATTTGTTTTTTGCATAGTCAATATTTAGCAATTTCATCTGAGTCAATTTATTAGTTGAGTCAGTGATTTCTTTTGAGGAGTTGCACCTTTACTTTCAACTGTCGAGTTAGAATAAGTGTCTTGTGACATGTAGGTTGCTAGGATACATCATCTATATTAAGCTTTTTGTAGTCCTCGAGTATTTATTGTGAGTGAAAAAGTTAATATGGAATACTTGGTCAAAGTATGTTTGGGAAAATTGTCTTTCATTATCTTCTTATACATTTATTCCTTATTATATGAAAGCTTTCCTTGGATTGGGAAGTCATGTGAGTCAATTATGTCCTTAGGGTTATATCTTTGGGGTTGGTTTGAGTCTATAACACGTTCCCATGAGTTTGTATTATTTTATGTCTCACTTGCATTTTTTCCTTGTGTTGGTTGAAGGGATTTCACTATTGCCTTTCTGTCAGTGGGTCTTCCTTCATCGATGATGGTACATTTCCTCTAAATGTTGATCTAGATGTTGAGTACGTGGGTGGTGTCTCTTAACCTATACTTTCAACTGTTGAGTCAGAATAAGTGTCTTGTGACATGTAGGTTGCTAGGATACATCATCGGTATTAAGCTTTTTTCTTTCCTTGAGTATTTATTGTGAGTGGAAAAGTTTCTATGGAATACATGGTCGAAGTATGTTTGGGAAAATTGTCTTTCATTATCTTCTCATGCATTTATTCCTTATTATATGAAAGCTTTCCTTGGGTTGGGAAGTCACGTGAGTCAAGTATGACCTTAGGGTTATATCTTTGGGGTTGGTTTGAGTCTATAACATGTTCCCACGAGTCTGTATTATTTTATGTCTCACTTGCTTCTTGCCTTGTGTTGGTTTAAGGGATTTCACTATTGCCCTTCTATTAGTGGGTGTTCCTTCATCGACGATGGCACATTTTCTCTAAAGGTTGATCTAGATGTTGAGTACCTTGGGGGTGTTCGTTAACATTATTGGCTAGCCACCTCGCATTTGGTGACACTTTTCATTATTGGGTTATGACTGGATGATTCCTTGTAGGATTCAAATACAAAGCTTTTATTCATTCTGTTGGGATTCTACTCGTACCTTGGGCACATTAACCTTATTGGTGGGTTACTTTGTGTCTAGTAGAGATTTTCATTCTTGGTCTTTGACTAGATGGTTTCTCCCATGGTTGATTATGACACATTATCCCATCATGGAGATTTGTACCTTTGTTACCAAGATCACAATATATCGTGCAATTTTGAAAGAGTCGATATTATCGCCCCAAAAAATCGTAATGTTTTCTTATAGATGATATTACTGCGATATATTGAAAATATTATGATATTTTTCGATTTTATCGCAAGCTGACGGAAAATATTGCCCTTCCCACAATTTTTATGCTATATAACCCGATTTTTGGATTTTTTCTCCTCATTTTGAAAAACAAAGATAGGGGATTTAGAGCTTAAGGAGTTTTTAATTGTTTTTCATCGAGCTAAAGAGGGGAAATCTGGTGTTTTCATCGCCATAGCCTAGCTATTGTGGAGTGGGGATCCACTCTTATCTACCATTTCCATAGTCCCAGGGATATATAAAAATTTATGTTTGCATTTTCTTTCTTTTCCAATATTTAGTATAGAGTTTGCAATGCCCATTGAGTTTGCCTCTTCTTGCCATTTTTTAATGGGAGATTTAATGCTTATCTATGTTCAATTTTTATATTACATCATTCTTTTGTCTTGATTTCCATTTTTTTGTGCCGTAGGTTTAACCAATGCCCTACAAAAATGCCAAAGGCATTGGACCCACTATGGGAGTATGGTGACCTAGTTTACCCTCATAATCAACAGAGGATGAGGTTCAAGTTGTGTGCAAAGGTAATATTCGATGGAATTAGCCACTTGAAATACCACCTTGCTAAAATTACAGGGAAGTAAGTGGAAATTATTTGTGTGCATCTATCACGAAAATCATCCATCTTGGGACTCAATTGTAAGAAGAAAGATGAGAAGCAATGAGGCGCGAACTTGTAGTTGGAGTCTTGGGACTCAATTGTAAGAAGAAAGATGAGAAGCAATGAGGCGCGAACTTGTAGTTGGAGGAGTTACAAGTGTGAACCAAAAGCTTCTCAGGGGTGTGGGAAACCCAATCCACGACCACACCTTCTACAATGCCCTCAACAACCTCACCTTTCTTTGTGCCAACGTTAGTTCATGGGGCATAACCTTCCATTAGGTTGTTGGTTAAAATGAGGGAGAAGCATGAAGCCAACAAGATTGTGGCTGGATATTTTATATGGAGTGACATTCCTTTCAACATTGCTGAGAACAATCTCTTCTACTTATCAAGGTTTGAAGCCGCTGTTATTGTTGGCCTGGGGTACAAGGGCCCTTCTTATGAGGAGTTGAGAGGGCTTCTGCTTAAAGGGGAAAAGATTGATTCCACTCATAAATTGAATGATCTTAGGGAATCATGGAGATCACTAGATGCACCATGATGTCAAATGGTGGGACAGATGGGAAGGGTAGGACCATTCTCAATTTCTTGATTAATTGTCCCAAAGGACATTGTTTATCAAATTTGTCAATGGATCTGCATATGTTAAAGATGCACAATTATCATGTGAGTTGTTGGATGGGCTCATCTAGGAGGTAGGTTTGCAGTATGTTGTCCAATTCATTATGGATAATGATACTAATGATGTGGCTATTGGCAAGTTGCTTATGGAGAGGTATCAAACTTTGTATAGGACTCTTTGTGCCACCCATTTCATTGATTTGATGTTAGAGGACATGGGCCAATTTATTGGATGAAGAATATCATTGAATCGGCTAAGGCTGTCACCAAACGTATACAAATACACACACACATATATAATCATGCATATGTTCTTAGCCTCATGAGATAGTCACGGGGACAAGGAGTTGGTGTGTCCTGCTATCACACGTTTTTCCACTAGCTTCATTTCTCTTCAGTGTCTCCTCACTTCTATGTTTGAGGTGCAGAGAATCTTGCTTTTAGATGAGTGGAGTGCTATATATACATCACTAAATCAGATGGGCAAGCCATAGCCCAACTTGTGTTACACCAAGAGAGTTTTTGGATGGTAGTGTGGGAATTGTGTGCCGTTAGCGAGCTTTTGATAAATGTTCTTCACTTGGTTGATGGTGACAAGCTTGTAATGGGTTCTACTTGTATGAGGACAAGGGGGGAGGAGGTATTCACCAAATGAGTTGATATATGGAAGTTGATTGATGAGTGATGGAACGATACTCTCCATCGCCCCATTCATGCAATAGGGCCCTACCTCAACCCGATGTTCTCTTACCCTAGTGGTTTTAGATTTGATGTTGATGTTATGGATTGATTCCTCCAATGTGTTTAGAGGATGGTGCTGACTCCCATTGAATGCTTGCCATTTGACTCCCATTGAATGCTTGGAGATTTCCAAACAAATTGAGGTATATAGGCTAGCCACTGCGACATTTGGTTATGACATGGTTGTCCAAGACATGACCACTAGGATGCTTGCTAATCTTCAAGTTCAATTTGTTCCTAACTTTCAAATTTCAATGTCTTCCCATTCTATCTATTTGTTACTTGATGGAAATATAATTCATTGTCTTTCCTTTTCGTTTATTCATTTTAGATGTTTGGTGGACAAACTATGGCAAGAGTCCCAAATTTATAGAAAATTGCCATATCAGTGCTTAGTTAAACTTGCCATTCTTCAAGGTGCAAGTGGCACTAAAGTGTCTTAAAAAAGTACACTCCAAGAAACACAATAGGTTAGAAATGTTCAAATTAAATTATTGATTTGTTATAATTCGTTAATTTTAATTTATACCCATCATCCTCTAATTACAATATAACCCTCATATAGGTTAGATACCTAGCGCCTTAATCACATGGTCTATGTCTTTTACAATCTTAGGCTTCGAGTGAAGCAGATTAACAAAGCATGTGACACAGAGGCCATTTTATTAAGATGCAAATGACACATGACTCCATGGAGAGTGGAGGTTGAGAGGCCTGTCATGGAGGAGGCACTTGAGTGGTTGGAGGATGTCGATGTGTTTGAGTAGGGGGAGTAAGTTGTGAATGGTGTTCCACTTCTAGTGCTGACACTTTTGGAGTAGCTTGAAAGTGTGTTGTAGCGACTACCTCCATAGAGACATGTAGCTCAACGAAGACATCTCACTTAGGCTTCCACCTTAACCCGATCACCTTCCACCTCAGCCCCGACACAAGCACCTATTGCTTCCAGAGGAAGAGCGATGGATTTTTCCCGTAAAAGGGGTAGAGGGAATTGATGATTTCTTAGTTTATTTATCATTGCAATATCTAGATGACTCATGATGATGAATCATGAAATACATTTATGAATTTTTTGATGTGATTTTGTATCAACCGGTCGGGATGTAAGACTTAGGACATATATCAAAATTTAGTATGATGTGTGATGTATCACTTAACATCTTATACATCAATTTTATTTTCATATTTATGTGGCAATGTGTTTGTTTGATGTTTTTTTTTACTCAGAACAGGAGCACAGGAAACCCTCGAGTACTTCCCCACATTTCGTGGATGGTAAACGAGGTAAACCGTTCGGCCTGATTACGGGCCTAACCTAGTGGGGACATCAAGTGAGGCCCTATATAGGCTCCTGACCGGGGATTCGACCCTGGTACCTCATTCGAGCAAACAACGACACTCATCCACTTGAGCTAACCCACCGGGCTTTGTGTTTGTTTGATGTTGTTGTTGCTTTAATTGTTTTCAAAAAAAAGAAAAAAAGAACATTTTTGTATTTTTAAAATTTGTTGATATTTTCCGATATTTTCCCCTATATTGCCGATAAGTTATATTATGGACCCTGGGCTATATTTGCCAACATGATAAAGTTAACATTGATTTGTACTTGGGGTGATTTGGTTGCAAGTTCAGGTGCAATTTTGGACACATAAAGGGGAGTTTCACTTAGTTATGTTATATACTCTTTGACAAACATGGTTTAAGCTTTAGAGTGGTGGGATTTTTAGCATCCCATTGGGGGATACTGCCTCGAGTTGGAGCCACTGTTAACACTGGATTTATGCTTGGAAAACTCAAGTGTTGCCTTTAGTATTGTTTGCTAGCACTTTTGGGATCAAGTCAGACTTCTCATTAGCTCATCTTGATTGCTCGCCCTCGACAGTTTGTAGACACAGTCCTAGTGGATTCTATGTCTGTGATCCTTCATACTAGAGTTGTTAGATTTTAATTCAAGTTTTTAGTTTCAGCTTCCTTCATTCGGCCTCGGATGGTAGGAGAGATCGGTCCACTCCAGGACAGACCCATTTCCTTTCTTCTTCTTCTTCTGGTTCCTCTTGTCCTTAGAGCTTCCCCTATGGGACATTTTATCATCATAGCAGGTCTTTGAGCTCGGTGTTGAGGGTTCTTCATGCCTCGGTGCTGATCTCACTCTCTACTACTCTACCTTATTGCACGTTAATTTCTGTATTTTTCCTTTTATAGGAGACCTTTTGGTACTCCCGCATTGTATTGACATCATTGTACTCAGCAGTCCCTTTGACCTACTTTTGTGGTCATTAGTCGGACATTAATAAAATTATCTTATCTTATCTTATTACAGAGTTTGAGTTGCAAAGATCAATGTTTCTAGGGGGTAGTACATGATAGAGCTATTTTTAGTAAGTTCCCAGTTCAGGGTACCAAAGCTTGCATGCAATATTTGATGATATATCAAGGTTCCTTACTGCCATATGAGTTAGTTGAGATCATTTTTGGTGACCTGTGAGAGATTTTGTGAGACCGCTATTTTTAGTAGGTGATGCTAGGGAACTTGCATGGTAGAGTCGACAACATATTCTTGTTCTTTGTGATCATGCGAATCTATCATGACTGTTTTCAGAGACATGTGAGGAGTTTGGTGAAAGTCCTAATTTTAGTAGTTGGGGCTAGATGGCTTGGATGGAGGGACATACAACATATTCTTGTTTCTTGATGGAATATGAGTTAGATGAGTCTATTTTCAGCAACGTGAGAGATGGTGCTATTTTTAGCAGCACATATTTTTAGATGTGCTATTTATAGTAAGTGTTCTCACTAGCATTCTTTTGGTATTTTGGGCCTGTTACAGCAAAATCTTGCACCTTAGTGCAAAGCCTCAGTAGGTGACTAAGACAATGAGTAACATGGGAGAGTCACCACTGTCACCTTAGCAACTACTCCCCTTGTTTTAGTGATGGATACAATCCAACACGAGGGAAGCTTCTCTAGTAGATCTTAGGGATCTACTGGTCCAGTCAAACCAAGTCAAGAGCTCCCTAAGGCTTCTAAGTTCTACTTCTATCACCACCAATCAAGAGGACCAAACAACTAGGGTTTATGACGGATTTGAAGGTAATTTCCAGATTTGAGTTCAAATGGCCCTATGGCTGTTCTAATGGCTTAGGTCAACCAGTATGAGATCAAGGAAGGTCCCCAAACACTTACAATCAAGAAATTATACAATGCTGTAGCAAACTAGCTTGTAAAATAGAAAATTGCAGCAATATACCAATTTACAACAGCAGTAATAAATAGCCCCAAAACCTATGATAATAAAGTAAAAAGATGAAGGGCTACAATGAGAGTAAAATAGAGATTGAATTACAACAAATTTCTGTAGTAAAAGAGTATATAACAACACTAAAATCCCTAGACGTCAGCCCTAGAAAGTGGCTGAAAGATGCATGAGAATTAACACTTTGTATTTTATAATATATTCCAAACACTTTCTAACCCTAAGACTAACACATCCAAGTCATTTAATGCTGAAAATGAAAGATTTTACTGTAATTTCACCCTAAAATTCCCTAAAACATAAAAGACAAATTTAAATGAAATAATTATTGACACAAGGGAGAAGACTAGTGCCTTTCTATACCTAGGGCATATGGAGTCAAGGATCAACACACTTGAAGAGGATTGGAGTAGATTTAGGTTCAAAAGACTAGGGTAAGTACACTCATTACCCCTAGAGATTTGACCCAAGGCTTCTCAATCTTCAAGTATGAGATAAGGGAAGGAGCCCGCCTCCTTCCTCAAAGACTTAGAAGAAGGGTTTGTTTAAGAGGGATAATGAAAAACAAAATACCATGCCCACTTGCTTAATACTTAATTACCATCATCCATAAACATAACCAAGACAAAAGAAGTCCACTTAGATTATCATGCATTCATCCATAACCAAGACAAAAGAAGTCCACTTAGATTATCATGCATTCATCCAAGCTTCACCAATATCCATCCAAGAAAAGAGTGCAATCCACATTAGCAAGTCCTCCTTAAGAGGTCGCTCTACTTAGACATCCATAGCGCACAAGAGAAAAGAGATAGGAGTCAAGAGAAGAGAAGTCTCCACAACGTGCAATGATCCAAAAGAGCTAGCGCTCCATCTTTAAATAGGAGGAAACCAAGTGCTATCCTCTACAAAAGGCTAAAATGAAGTAAAAACCATAAAATGCAATAAATCCATGATACAAGGTGGATAGGTCAAGGTCGACCCCCAAAAGATGCCTCATTAATGAGCAAAAGATGCCATAAATTCTAGATGTCCATCATAAATGCCCTCCAAGAGTCACACGTGTGAGTGAGTGAGTGAAATAAGCATGATGTCATCTTGCAAAGTGGTGTATAATGCTCCGAAATCCGCATCTCATTATCAAAGGTGCCAAGTGTCTCATCATGCTAGGTCAACTCCAAAGTAGTCATACATCATCATCAAGTGAATTGTTCCATCATAAGTGCAACGCCCTCAAGCTAGGGCATGATGTCATCAAGGGAGAAGTTGCCATGACACCTCCAAAGGGGTGTGCTATCATCATCATGTCCATCATCATCAAGAGAAGCCTCAATGCCCATCAATAGGGTACAATGCCATCATGGAGGTACCATACCCTCTCCAAGGGGTACATGGTCACCAAGAAAGCCCAACACCCTCAATAATGGTCCAAATCATCATCAAAATAGGAGAACGTCCTCAAGAATCATGGAAGGAGAATGTAGTCATCATCATCATGGTAAGAAGGTCCTCTCCATCATGGTATATCATCATCTATGTGGGGTCATATCATCATACATCTGGAGCACACAATTCCAAAACAACATAATAAGCTTGTCATGTCTTATACAAGGGTCATTAGGTTGGATCTCACCAAGAATCCTCATCAAACTTCACAATAGCTCAATATTAAATGCAATTTACATATTCTAGATATGGTACAACCATCATCTACCCCTATTACATGCAACCAAAACCCAAGAAAGGAAATAGGTCCTAGAAATCCCATCAAGGGATATGTAAAGTGTAAGACGAGTATGGTCAAGAGGAAATAGAAGGGGTTCATTGGTTATCTTGCACTATCAAGTAAGGTCAATAAATATTCATCCCATGAGCGCCTTTGTGGAGGATTTCCCTAATTCTTTGAGTTACCCTTTCGTCAACACTGTGTCTTTCCACCCCTTTACTTTGTCTTTTGACTTTCTTTTCCCTTCCTCCATATTTTATTGGGGCATCTCGCTTTTCATTGCATAATGCTTGTATATAGATATAAATTTATAGTCCAATTTATCGGGTCCACTGTTTATATGCAATGTATCGCACGAGACATCAAAATACTTCATTAGTCCTTTTTCTGGTAGATGCATTCAATGCATAGGACCATGGGTCATGGTCTCATATGAGGGGTCATTTTTCAATTTGCCTTGGATTTTGTGGCATTATGATCCCTTTTATTATTATTTTGCATTTTCACATTTTATAATTTCTCTTAGCTTTCTTTTCATTAGCATCAACCTCGGGCTTACTAACCTCGTCTTCTTATGGGACTATTAGAAGGTGGACCTTTAATGGGAACATGTACAATTCAACCATTAACGAGAGTATGAGGGAAAGATGGAAAATGTTATGTATGGCAAGGATATGGATATGATACCCCTTTTCAAGCACTCCTTAGTATTACAACCAACCCTAAGAAATTCCATACTTTATGATCCAGGAGGATCCAGAATGCTCAAAGAGGTCAACGAGGATCCAAAATGCTCAAATATTTATTTTATCAAATTCTCTTGAAAATGACTTCATTGTGTAGAGCTCGGATATAGCTTTCCAACAACAAAAAATTACCTCAAACGAAGTTCGTATGAAGAAGTTATGGTTGGTCAAAGTTGTGGTCAAACATGTCAAAAGTCAAAAGGGGTGCCAAGTGGCACCACTTGAAAGGTGACATGTGGCACATCCATACAACTGACAGATGACATCATGTTGACATTAGCAGGATAACGTGGTAGCACAAGAAGATGCCACGTGTCACTCATTTTTGGCATTTTGGGGGTCCATGTGGACCAATAAAAATGTGCCACATGTCATCTATGTGGATGACATGGCATCCATACGATGACATGGAATGTGACAAATGGTAGGTATAGTCAACATCCATATGCTGACGTGGAAATGAGAGGGTAGTGACATGGTAGTACCAACAAGCACCACATGGCATCACTGTACAATACAATGGCACGTAATTGGACCAGTGATGTGGCGCTGACATAGGTATGTGACATGGCATGGTGTGAGGTGGACCAATCATGGGATGCTACATGGCAGGCCTGGATTGGCCAATAAAGGTTCATGTCTGAACTCTAAGGAGGTCAATTGTTAATTTGTTGGTTTTATGTATTAATGGTTATATATATATATATATATATATATTAAATGCATACTATATTGTTTCAATGGATTAATGGTTATAAGAAATAAAACCAGCGAATGTGCATAATTGGGGATCAAACCTGGAACCTCCAGGACATATTTCCGTAGCCTTAACTAATGAACCACAAGGTTCGCATGTTATAACTAATTAAGAATATTACATTTAAACTGATGCATGGATTTCGACTAGTGGTTGGCCGACCTAGGCTTATTTAATGGTCACGAAAACCAATGTTGAGAACATGAATTTGCATGCCAGCTTGGGAATATGTGCCATAGAATTTTGTGCCAATTACATATTGTCTGGTTTTGCATGCAAGAGGAGTTCTTGGTTTTGATTTGCCTTGTTTTATGTGCCATTGAGTTCTTCGAGAAAGGTATAGGGTGTTTATATTCATTTTTCTTAGAATTTTGAGAGGAATATGTTAGTGATGCTATTTTTGTGTAAAAATTCTATGTGTGAAAAGTCTTAGTCCAATTTTTCATGTATGAGACCCATAGTCTCGTTATGCGTGCAAAAGGGGATTTTTCGGCACATGTTCAGAACATAGTCGAGTTTATACTCATTTTTCTCATAATTTCATGATGAATTTTGTAATGACCTATGTTTATGGGATTAGGTAATAGAATTGAAGAGTGAATTCAAATTTGGCATTGTAATCCTTTTTTATTGTAATTTGGCAATTGAGCATTAATAAGAGCGGTCTATTTTTCTCTATTTTGGCACTCATTATTTCTGCAAGTTATATTTATCAGTCAATAAAGTTTATGGATAATTAAGACATTCACATGATATTTTGCAAATAGTCAAGTCAATCTTCAATTTCCCAAATCTAGTCAGATGTTTATGTGTATTTATGAACTAATTGGCATCTAAGGATTTTCGGGCTGAAGGTATCAGAGTTTGTTGATATTTTGGATCAAGCTGGTATCAGAACTTGTTTGGTATTTTTAGGTCATGTGGTATTAGCGCTGGTTTTGATGTGTATTTGCAAGTGAATGCTTACAAGGTCCAAGTCTAATCAAGGTGAAGGAAAGCTTGCAAGTTATAATCCTGAAATTTGTTCAAGGAGCTTCACTCGAAGAAAAGAAATGGAGCATGAAGATGTTCTTTCTAAGGATGATAAAAAATTTCGAAGGATGTTTCTTGAGATGAAAAATATGGTTAAGGAATTGTGGGAAGACCTAGAAATATGAAGAGGAACTCCTCATCAAAATGAAGGTGGTCCATCAGGGACAATGGTAAAAGCTGAAGGAGAAGGAGAAGGTGAAGAATCTCCAGGGTCTCCTTCATCCCCATCATCATCATCATCATCATCATCATCATCTTCTGATGGAAGTGAACATTCTTCTCATAAGAGGAAGAAACATTCTAAGAAGTCTTCTTGCTCTCATGATTTGCCTTTGTTAAAGCTAGATGTAAAGTTTGATTTTCCTACTTATGATGGAGGGTTGAATGCATAGAAGTTGAATAATTGGGTCAAACATTTTGAAGTATATTGCAAAGTACAGAGAATCATACATGACACTTCAAAGATACAATTGGCTACTCTTCTCATGAGTGACAAAACTTTGATATGGTGGGAGATTCAGATACAAGTTGATCTTATTCAACATGGTAATATCATTTCTTCCTGCATTAAGAAAGCAATTTTATTCATTAGCTTACATGAAAACATCAATGATTTCTTGGAAACATCTAAGATAAGGAAAAGGGAAAAATGTTCAACCTTATACACATGAATTTAAGAGGAGGGAATTATCTTTGGGAATTCCATTACATACTCCTCAGACTCTTCTAAAGTATAATGGTGGTATGTACTCATATCTTCTCCATACTATATTGATGTTTAATCCTACTAATATTGATGAAGTATAAATACAAGCTACTCATCTTGAGGCCAATAAAGGAAAACATGTTGTTGAGGATGTGTCGGGAGAGCCACATGAATTCAAGTAGCAATCAAAGGAAGGATGAAGAGAAAAAGCCTACATGTGCTCATTGCGAGAAGAAAGGACATGACGAGAAGCATTTTTGAAGCTGCATCCATAATTGAAACCAAAGTGGGCTTAGCCTAGAAAGGGTAAAAAGCAGACCATGACCATAGTTGAGGATCTTGGATCAGATTATGAGGATGAAACTAAGGTCACAATTATGGGCATCAAAGGTGAATCTTTTGTTGCAAGTTACAGTTCGTGTACTTCTTCTTCAAAGGCTAAAGTAAATCCTGATGGAAGGAAAAGAAATGACTTGTTTCATTTATGAGTTATATGAAAACACACTAAGATTGATACACTTGTTGATAGTGGATCACAAGTGAATCTTATTTCAAAGCAAGTTGTTCAGAATTTGAGATTGGAAACTAGGCCTCATCTGAGACCGTATCCTTTGGGATCGATTTGTGATAATGTTTAGGTATAGGTAACTAAACAATGCAAGTTATAGTTTTTTATCACATCCAGTTTAATTGATGAGGTATATTTATACGTTGTTCCACTTGATATTTGTGGGATGGTTTTGAGAATTCCATACTTGTATGAAAGGAAGGCCATTTTCTACAAGGAACATAATAAGTGTCATATTTTCAAGGATGAGATTGAGTTCATTGTGAGAGCTCATCATATGAAGATGAATTTGAAAGTTGTCACTATAGGGCACATGCTAGTTAATGCTAGTATCCGGGATCTAGATTTACAACCTATGGTTGAAAGTAGAACAAGTCCTTTGGTTGATGTTGTTTTTGGTAAGAAGGAAAAATATGTTGATGTTTCATTCTTTTTCGCATTTGTATATTCAATTTTGTTGTTCAGTATATTATTAATCAGTGGAATATGGTTGGCTCTTCAATAATGAATGACAGAGTTTGTGAATTTAAGGGAATGGTTAACTTGGTCAACAATGTTGTTTTAGTCTTCATTATGGTTGTGATGAGTAAGGTGCTCGTTATCCAAGCAGGAAGGATGGATGATACTGGACAAGTGAGGCAAAATCATTTTCACTTCATTTCTGAATTATCCATACTTTTATAGGTCCAAAATTTCTTCAGTGGGGAGGTGTGATCCAGGAGGATCCGAAATGCTCAAAGAAGTCCAAGAGAATCCAAAATTCTCAAAAAATTGTTTTCTCAGATGCTCTTGAAAATGACTTCATTTCATAGATGTCGACAATATCTTTCGAACGACGCAAAAATCACCTCAAACATATTTTGTATGAAGAATTTATGGATGGTCAAAGTTGTGATCGAACAGGTCAAAAGTCAAAGGGGGTGCCACATGACACATTTGTAAAGGTCCGTACAAATAAAAGATGACATCATTTTGATGTCATCAAGATGACGTGGAAACATGAAAGTCTACCATGCGTCACTCATTTTTGACCTTTTTGGGGGTCCATGTGGACCAACAAAAAAGTGCCACATGTCATCCGTATGGATGATGTGACATTCAAACCATGGTGTGGCAGGTACAATCAACATCCATATAATGACATGGAAATGAAAGTGCAATGATGTGGAAGTACCAGCAAGTGCCACTACTGTACAATACAATGGTAGGTGATTGGACCAATGATGTGGTGTTGACGTAGGTAGATGACATGGAATGGTGTGAGGTGGACCAATCACAGGCTGCCACATGGTAGGCATAGATTGGCCAATAAAGGTTCACTCTAAGGAGGTCAATTGTTAATTCATTGGTTTTATGTATTAATGGTTATATATATAATTCATACTATATTGTTTCAACGAATTAATGATTTAACAAATAAAACCAACGAATGTGCATAACTGGGGATCGAACCCAAAACATTCGGGATATATTCTCGGAATCTTAACCAATATGTCACAAGGTCTGCTTGTTATAACCGATTAAGAACATTACATTTAAATTGATGCGTGGATTTTGGTTAGTGGTTGGTCGATCTAGGCCTATTAAATGGGCATAAAAACCAATGTCGAGAACATGAATTTGCATGCTAGCATTGGAATGTGTGCCATATCAATTCATTCCAAGTGCAGATTTCCTCATTTTGCATGCAAGAGGTGTTCTTGGTTTGATTTTCCTCGTTTTGTGTGCCATTGAGTTATTTGAGAAAGGTATAGGGTGTTTATACTCATTTTTCTCAAAATTTCTACAGGAATTTGATGGTGATGTTATTTTTGTGTAAAAATTCTATGTATGAAAATTCTTAGTCCATTTTTTCATGTATGAGACCCATAGTCTCATTATGCATACAAACAGGGTTTTTTCAGCACTTGTTCAGAACATAGTCGAGTTTATACTCAATTTTATTCGAAAGGAATTCAATAATGACTTATGTTTCTGGGATTGAGTAACATAATTGAAGAATGACTTCAAATTTGGCATTGTATGCCCTTTTTATTGTAATTTGGCAATTGAGCATTAATAAGAGCAGTCTATTCTCTCTATTTTGGCACTCATTATTTCCGCAAGTTGTATTTATTAGTTAATAAAGTTTATGGATAAGTAAGACATTCACATGATATTTTGCAAATAGTCAAGTTGATCTTCAATTTCCTGAATCTGGTCGGATGTTTATGTGTATTTATGAACTAATTGACATCTAAGGATTTTTGGGCTAAATTGGTATTAAAGTTTGTTGATATTTTGGATCAAGTTGGTATTAGAACTCGTTTGGTATTTTCATATCACTTTAATAGAAGAAGGTGATGACCTCCAACTGAAAACTTAAAAAAAGGTAAAAATCACAAATAAAGATTGTCTTGATCCATTCAACATTTTTTCCCAGCAATCACTAGGATGACCCCTATATATGAAAATAACACTTGTTATGAAGAATGGAAATAATGTACCTTGTAAGTATGTTGCACCATAATCATCTAACCTAAATGAGAGATGATTAATGCATCAAAGGAATCATCAATCATATGTACTATGGAGAAGTGAAGAACATCTGTGGATGCTAGTTGAAAATTTGTATTGTGAGAAAAAATTTCTCCTATGCTTACCCATGCAGGGGGATGAATAACAGGGCCTTGACAGACAATCCTTCAAGGACATTATCATGGCCCAGGAAAAACCCAGTCAATCCTCTGCAAAAATGGGCAGGGAATGAAAGAACTCATTGGACTAGATCGATTTAGACAAGGCAAAAAGGGAAGGGGAAAAGAAAGACAACAAGCTTCAGAATGGATGCTTGACCAAAACCAAGAATAACCCAAGGTATGAAATTAAATCTCCCAACATTTGCAACTACATTCAATACATGAAGAATCATGTGGTTATCAACAAATTTATGAGCATTTGGCTCCCTGAGAAAGATATCATGGGATGGGTGAATTCCAGGTGTAAACCCAAAGGTTAAATATACCTAAAAAATGGTTCTAAGTGTTTTTTCATGGCTATATTTGCATGCCTTGAAGACAAAGGATTCATCTTCAAGGAAGGCCCTTACTTCTTTAACTAAACATGGTTTCATATCTGGAACTGGAAAAAACGGTTCAATCCTAAAAAAAGGACTTCATAGAGGGTCTAGTTTGTGTTTGAATGTACTCCCTTCCTCTTGAATTTTGGGAAAAGGAAACCTTGAAAGTATAGGAAACACACTCACATCCTTTGTCAATATCTCCAAAGTCACAAAAACGGGGAAAAATACCTCCTATGCACGAATCTACATCTACATGAATGTATTGGTAGCCCTTCCAAAATCAATCAATATAAGCTTTCAAGATACCAAATGAGTTCAGTTAATGGACTATGAACACATACCCTTCAGGCTTTTGTTGTCACTAATGCCATGAACCCGACTATATATTTTGACTCTATCCACAAAATGTGGGAAAATGTAGATAAAAGAAGAGACATTATAGATCAAGAGGGGTTTATAAAGGTCCCTAAAAAGCAGAAATCTCATAGGAAGAACTCTGATCTGACACCCATAATGATATCAACCAATCACAATAGCTTCCAAGCCCTTACAAAGAAGGAGTGGGATAACATCCAAGTAAGAAAATCCTCAAAAGTAATTAGGACTAAGGATAATGCATCAAAGGATTCCATGGAGGATCAAAAGAATAAAAAAGTGTTTCCCAAATAAACATTCTTAAGTAATAAAGCAAGAGAAATAGAGTATTAGGACATGGATCTAGAATAAGAAAATCTCCAGGACTCCAAGGATGAGGGGAGGCAAGATAACATGGATATTGAACACTTGGAACTTGACATTTCAACACTTATTGTCAAGCATGTAGCATAATATCTCTCTGATCTTGAGGTGCCATAGTTACAATAGCTCTAGATAGAACTAGTAAAAGTATCAGAAAAATCAATTAGTACTTCACAAGGGCACACTCTATTGAGAGGATTATGGATTTGAAGCAATCCCTTGGAATCTCCAAAAAAATTGAACTCTGAAGAAAATAATCAAGGGCTTAAGACATCAAAGAAAAAATGGAGGAAGCAAGAGCCCTTCTTATAGATTCTAGTCAAGATGTAAAAATCCTAGAGAAGTACTGTTCTTCCCAATCCAAGGTTTAAGATGAATGTTCTCTCATGGAACATAAGGGGCCTCAATGCTCCCAACAAGAAACAACTACCGAGGAAACACATAGCACAGTTAAAACCCACAATAGTATTGACTCAGGAGACTAAGTGTGACTTGGATACCATGATTGTCATAGATACAAAATGTTGGAGAAACAATGAAGTTTCAATAGTAGTAGCTACTGGAATTGTAGGGGGGTTGTTCTTATTTAGGGACCCATTGCAAATCACCATTGAAGACAAAATGGAGATAGGAATTTCATCTTAGCTTGATATAAAATATTGGATGCCTAGGAGAAGGGATTCATAACAAATTCTTATGGCCCATCCAATCCCTTTCTCAAAGCTCCCTTCCTGGAATAGTTGAAAACCCCGGGGGATCTTTACCAAGGGCATCCATAGTTATTAGGAGAATATTTCAATATGATCGTATCATTGTAGGAGAAAATGGGTGGTCATAGGATATTGGAATCAAATAATTTGAGGTTCAAGAAAATTATTGATACCTTGGTATTGTTGGATGTCAACACCAACAATGGGTTCCATGCATGGAATAACAGACAAGGAAGGGACCACCAAAGAAATCAATCTAGATCGCTTCCTAACGTCCAAATCTATCCTTCAGAGAATATTTGCCATCTCTATGGAAATTATCCCTTTCTTATGTTTAGACTATTGGCCAATTATCCTATCTTGGGATAAAACTTCAACCACAAGACCCAAGCCCTTCAAATTTGAAAAGTTATGGTTGGACCATCTGGACTTTATGCCCAATTTGCAAGTTCGATGGACACAATTTGGTTATAATAAAGGTCTCACAATGTAGGAATTCCAACATAAGATGGAATAGGTTAAATAGAGCATCAAACAATGGAATAAATAAGTTTTTGGAAGTATCTTCTAGGTCAAAAAATGATTGGAAAAGGAGATGGAAGCACTTCAATATAGGATCATTCAAGAGGGAATATATAAGGATTTTGTAGCTCAAGAAAAACAACTTCAAAAGGATATTATCAATAGGGGAAAATAGGAAGAGACTCTTTGAAGTCATAAATATTGGATCTAATGGCTCAAAGAGGGTGACAAGAATTTTTTGTTCTTCTACAAGTCAATGATCAATTGTAGAAACCATAACTACATCATGTATTTTAGGTCAACTGCAAGGGATATGCTAGAAATACATGAGGATATAGAGCAGGAATTGAAAAAGCATTTCATTGAGATACTCATAAAACCATCAACCAGAAGTGAAGGGGAAATTGAATCCATTTTAAGTGTTATTCCCCCTCTGGTGTCCCATGAACACAATATTATTCTTATACGACCCATTTCATATGATAAAGTCTCCCATGTAGTAAAAAATGATCCTATTGGAAAATCTACAAGCCCAGACAACTTCACTACTAATTTATTTCAAGCTTGTTGACCTATTGTGGGTAAAGAGGTGTGTCAAGTAGTGGAATATTATTGAATATTAGGTAATATCCTTCAAACTTTTAACTCCACTTTCTTAAATCTAATTCCTAAATACTAGAATCCAAAATCTGTTGATAAATTTAGGTTTATTTCTTTGTGCGATGTCATCTACAATATTATTTCCAAAATTATTGTCAATCGTCTAAGACCCGTCATGAACAAAATTATCTCTCCTAAGTAAGGAGGGTATGTGAAGGGAAGGTATATTTTATATGGAATTATAGTAGCTCATGAAACCATCCACTCGTTGAAATCCAACAAATCTTTAGGCGTGTTAATTAAATTGGACATGTCTAAAGATTATGATAGACTGAGTTGGGTTTTTCTAGAGAAAGTTCTTATGGAGTTTGTCTTATGTAAGGAATGGATATCTCCTGGGAAATAAATTTAGTCTATTCAACATTATTCTCCATTATATTCAATGAATCTCCTTCAACCAATTTTAATCCTTTCTAATGCATTTGACAAAGAAATCCTCTATCATCCTTCTTGTTCATATTGGTAGCATAAGGGCTGGGAAGAAATCTAAAATCTGTCATGGAAGCGGGTCAAACCAAAAGCATGAAGCTGCACCCTACCATGGATCCCCTCTCCCATTTAAATTTTTTGGATGGAATTATGCTCATGGGGGAACCAAATGTTATAGAAGCCTCATCCCTTAAATAAATTCTAGACACTTGTATGTAATTCTATGGGGCAATGATTAACCAAAGTAAATCCTAGATCTTCCTCGATACCCCTTTGAGGATCCAAAGAAAAATCACTAGAATTATGAGATTTCAAAGGATCTCCCTACCATCCAAGTACCTATGGGTACCACTTTTAATTTTTTTTAAGGAATATCTGATGGGAGGACCTCCTCTCTAATTTTGAGAGAAAATTGGCCAGCTAGACCATCATATTCCTAACCTTGTTGGGGAAAATTACTCTCATTAAATATCTCCTTCATTCCATACCTCTTTATCTCTTCTCAATCCTAGTATCCCTTACAAAAGTCATCAAATTTATCCAATCAATCCAAAGATCCTTCCTTTGCAGAAGACCAAGTAAGGAGAAAAAGTGAGCTCTTATCACTTGGGACAAAATATTCTTACCTAAGTGAGTAGGAGGTGTTGGACATTGGGTTTAGCATTTCCTATGAATTTTACAACATGATTTAACCCCCTCTCATGGATCCTAACTCTGACGATTGTGGCAGAGATTAATTATTGTGTGTTTTGGTCTAATATAAATCATAATCCAACAAATGGCGTTAGAGCGATAGGTCTTGAGTTCGAAACTCGTCGGACACGTGTTGGGGGGGAGATTGTTGGAAATTGGGTTCAATGCCTCCTGTGAGTTTTGTGACATGGGTTAACCCCCTTTTATGGATCCTAAATTTGGCGACTATGGAGGAGATTAATTCCTGTGGGTTTTGGTCTAACGAAAATGCTAGTCCAACAGGAGGTCTAGGACTTAAGGACCCTTTGATTATGAGAAAAACACTAGCAACCAAAATCTGTCGGTGATTTTTAAAAAGAAAGGATGACCTTTGGTGTAATATATGGATGGAAAAATAATCAAGAAATATTCTAGAGGAGGATCTCATCCAAATGGAGGGCTCTTGCCCATGGTCTCTTATTTGGAACAATGCATGGAGTAATAAATACTTAGTCCAAGATCATAATTTTTGGGATATTTGTGAGGGCTCCTTGGCAATGTTCTAGGA
>CBVK0101817158.1:0-23393 GCA_900067695.1 Picea abies | reverse complement strand
GATACATACCATGATACTCAGACTCATTACCTCATGGAGAAAGACCCACTGCCACTTCAGGACCAAGCTGATGTGATGGATATTGTTGCTGGTGATATGTGGACTGCACTAAAGAAAAGAGGGGCCCTCTGGGGCCATGCTTAAGTTGTCTGGCTCTTGGAACTCCATGTCTTGGACCTATGGGCCTAGAGACACGATCTCCTTAGTTATCCCTAGGCTAGGGGATAACAATATTGACCAGAATAAAATTTCAACAAACAACCCTTGAAGATTTTGATTGTCATCTTCTCCTTCTCCAAATAAAAATGTCTTGGCAAACCCCATGCTATTTCCCACTGATGTCATGTGGGTCATGAATAGTTGGTTAGGGTTGAAACCCTTGATCTCATTAGCTTGTTTGAGGTTAAATAAATCAAAATGATTTGAAGTTTCATCTAAATGGGAAATACTTTTCACAGTAATTTCCCCAATCTTCCATGGTAAGGGGATACATTGTTTTTTTCCTTTTTTTCATTAAAAAAGTGTGCCCAAAACTTGTACCCTTTACACACTTCAACTATGAACAATCCGTTGGAAACATAAAAGGGTATAAGTGAAGGATTTTCATGTGAGAAATAAAGTCCGATGATACTAAAATCATCCATAGCTTTGGAGCTTCCTTTTCTGGCTAGGAAGGATGCAACCTCCAATGACAACCTTGATGTATTAGGATGATAAATTAATATTTTGAAAGAAGAAACAAAAGCATTGCGCGCCTCATAAAAATTGTATGCAATTTCTTACGTTCAAAGTGCGGGGTATCACACTTGTACATGGTCAGTTTGATAATTCATCTTTTTGGCCATGGGTAGGCCCTTGAACACATGGCACTAAGTCACAACAAAAATCAAATAGGAATAAATGTAGAACCTTTTACTTTTGCAAAAGTTTCCAAGCTAGAAGGATAATTCACTCGAAATAATCCTTGACCAGTAAAAAATGGTGTTCTCATGAATTGATCACTCGAAATAATCCTTGACCAGTAAAAAATGGTGTTCTCATGAATTGAAAAATGCAATATATATAAATCAATCTTCAGAATAGTAGCTATGGAATCTTATCTGATTATTCTGGAAAATAACCATGCCATTTCTCTGTAGGGATACTTCAGTGAACATACCTTAATACTAAAGAAGTCTTCAGGAATAATTGACGGATCTTCAAGGTGGCTGTGTAAAAGTTTTGTTCCTCTGTTTTTTGTCTGAAGAAAATCCATGGCTTCAACACTCTTGAAACCATGGTTGCTTGGGAGTTTGAAAATTCTTTTAAAAATAGAAGGGGATAAAGAAATAGGTGTTTCTCCTTGGAACTGAATGATTCTTATTTCCTCATCCAACTTATTGACACACCACAAAATCAATTCCTTAAAGTCGTATACCTCTGGCACACACCATGTTGATGCGATTCCAGATGTCTAGATCTTATTTAAATTCCATGTTGATGCGATTCCAGATGTCTAGATCTTATTTAAATTCTTCTCTGAGGGCGGTAACACATAATACCACCTGTAAGCTTGTGACCACTAGAATTCTCATCCCAAAAGATTTACAGTGTCTCCGCGAAATTTTTATTTTCTTCGAGCTGACATATTAGCCAAGGTGATAGACATGACAATAGTTCTTCACTTTGCCAGTATCGAAAAACACTTATTTTGTTTTAACATGTTCAAAATCTCTTAATTCGAGGATTTAAATGATAACACATGTTACATTTACGTAAGGTTTCCTCGAGAATATTGTTATTAATAATTGTATTAACAACATATGAGTGGTAGTAATTTATGGAAAGAGTGATTTAATGCAGGTTGGGAGTCATGAACAGGAAAGGGTGTAAAGTGTTTTAGTGTCATAGGGTAGAGTGTTCATGGGATGGCGGATGAATGGGAAGATGGACAAGTGGGACAGTGGGATAGTGGATGAGCGGGATGATGGATGAGTAGGGCAATGAGATGGAATGATAGAGGATGATCGAGATCGCTGGACCGCGAACGAGCGAGACAACAGGTTGACATAGTGAAAGGAATGGTACTCTGCACCCACAGATGGATGTCCACATTCAACAAAATTTCTAAGTGTGGATGGTGCAAGATGGAGGTTGCAGAAGTGAAATAGAGTATTATGCGGGTTGCAAAACTTTGGAGTAGTAATATAATGTGTTAGGAACCCGCGATGGTCTCTAAATATTGTTTGTTTAAATTTTTTTCAAAGTATGGAGGAATTCTAGGAATGAACTATACATGGGGGAATACACAATATTTGATCAACTCTTGTTGGTCAACAATACCTAATGGACAAGAACATAATAAACAACATGGAAGGAAAGATGCTTCCAAATATTGCTTCAAATTCCAATCAAAACCACCTGTGACTCAAGCAAGGCTGGCATAAAGATGCCAAGTCTTGGCTAAATAATTGGGAATAAAGGAAAAAGTTACTTCGTAGAATAATGATAATATTAAAAATATTATTACATCTAAATTTAAGGACAAATTGTGGTGCGGTAAATAATTAGAGGATAAAAGAAAATGAAGATACTATAAGGAGGTGATCAACCCTATAGAAGATCAAAAGTATTGTTTTTTTAACTAGCGTAAAGAAGAAAATCAACATTGCTAAAATAAGAACAAACTCTCAAGCGCTCCATAGTGAAACATGGTATTGGACAATTCGTAAAACATCGTGGATTGAAGGAATTTGTCATCTTTGTGACACTAAGAGGGTTGAAGTTAAAAATCATTTTCTCTTAGAATGTCCTGTGTATACCTACATTAGATAACAATTTCAAAATATATGTTACAATACTAACCTTCCTAAAATTTTGACTCATCAAAACTATGGTGATTTAGGAACACTTCTCTTAAATATTTTTGAGCATAGATATAAAATTATAAAACAAAACAAGTAATTCCTTAACGTTAACCATTATAATCATCAAATTACCTTTCTTAAGGTCCAATAGACGAAATTTGGTCTCAATGGACATTAACCATCATCATCAAATTTGGTGTCAGTGGATATTCGTCGTCGTCGTCGTCATCATCATCATCAAATTTGATCTCAATCGATGCTCATCATCATCATTACCACCAAATTTAGTGTCAGTGGATGTCCTCATCATCAGTGTCATGAACAATTAGGGCTCAAGCAAGATCTTTGTTAATGATGAAAATATAATCTCACTTTGATATTTATTCTTGTATCTTTAATATAAACTCATTGACCATATAAAAATGATAATATTATTTTTAAGTATTTTTTATTTTTCTTTTTAATTTATACAAACTTAATGCAAGCTCGTTGAGCATATGAAAATGATAATATTATTTTTTAAGCTTATATATATATATATATATATATATAAACCTAATGCAACCTCATTGACT
Organism: Picea abies; assembly: GCA_900067695.1. Taxonomy (NCBI): domain Eukaryota; kingdom Viridiplantae; phylum Streptophyta; class Pinopsida; order Pinales; family Pinaceae; genus Picea; species Picea abies. Next base: position 19,972 of record CBVK0101817158.1, on the reverse strand, counting down.
ATGTAAAAGTAATAATATAATAATAATAACAAGAGCTGCATGGCAACTTAGTCCTTGCCCATTATTGAAATAAGTTGCCATGCAACACTAGTGATGGAGATAAGATGAATATGTATATAGTAAGTATCAAACCATATAGCTGCATTTGTTGCGTCTTCCAAGCCAAAACAAAACTTCATTTGCTGTGTCCTCCAAGCCAGATCAAAACTTCTTGCAGGGTTTCTTTAACGGAAATGAACTCCGTGTCAACAAAATGGTGATTTATTTGTTTGATATTTTTCGAGAGGCATAACATCCTTTGAAGTCAATGCTGGAAGCCTTATAGCTTACATCAAGCCAGGGATCGAATCCTCCCCACTACCTTGTTTATAAATTTTTACCCCAAATTCCATCCATTCCAATATCACCAGCTCAAAATCCTCTCAATCTTGACAAAAAAACCAAACCCTCTGAAAGCCCTTCTTGTTCTCAGTACTACGAATATATTTCTGAAATTTTCAACAATAGCCATTATTGATTGCCTCTGCATTGCGAGAGATTGAGGCAAGTACGGCAGAGAGCTCCGGCCTCTAACGGTCAACGAACTACCCAATACCCTCTCAATTCTCCGAGTAATCATCAGATTTTTGAATGCAACCTACCAGCCTTTCACTGCACAGATTTCTTGTCAGTTGGTTTGTCTGAGCAATTGCTCCTTGAATAGCTTTATTTTAAATCCTTATTCGCCATCACACTAGTCAACTTGAAGCTCCATCATCTCGCATTGAAATTTCACACCCGACTTGTGTGTGTTTCGAGCAGTGAGCAAATAACAGGGGCTGACTATGTTGACCGCCACTTGTATTACGATTTGGCGTTGCTGTCGCTTTGGCTATGTTAGTGTAGATTTATTTAACGCCCGATTTAGGCATAACTGAACTCGCCCAGGACATTGTCATGCTTCCTAGCAGCGATGGTTCGAATCTCGGTCGCCTCACTACGTTTCCCCACCTGCCCTTTGCCTGTGCCGCCAAAGAAGACCTCTTCAATTTGCCTCAACGGACAGTTGGCATCGTCGGGATGAAATCAAATCAACGACGTTGACATGGGATATGTGGTCAGCTAATACTTACTAGTTGATGTCGAACATTGACACAAAATTAAAATCCATTATCAAATGTAAATGTTGATAGACCTCCGCCGTTAGTTGTGCAATAAGACTCTCAATTTTATATCCAATAGAAATACAGAGAAATAATATTAATTTTATTATTTAATTATATATATATATATATATATATATATATATATATATATTTTAAATTTATAAAAATTAATTTTTAGTATCTTATAAATTACAAATCTCTAATATGATATAAATTAGAATATTTTTGCAAATACGTTTTCCAACATCAACTATTTAACCTTATCTATGTTTAGCTCGAAAGTGACCGAGAAATTTAAAAAAAAATGTTATCCAAATAATATTATTATGCTATGTGTGTTTATTTGTCAAATAAATATTATTATTATGCTATGTGTGTTTATTTGTCAAATATAGTGTTGAGCTCGAAAGTGACTGATAAAATGATTTTACTGGTCTACAGAGGTATATATACCCTACCCCCTCTGGATTTGAACTTGTGACCTTTTTGGAAGAAACACATGTTCTTAACAATTAGGCCCACATAATTGAGTGAAGAGATTAAAGTGACTTAATTTAATAGGTTTAGCTTTGAATTATTAAGCAAACTTCATTTTTGAATATATTTGTCTTGAAAGGATTCTTATATAATTTAGATTAAGAAGATATGTTTCATTTATCACAAAATAATAAAATTATTAGTTAATTTTATAAATAAAATTATTTAGATTTATTTTGTATTTTGTATTTATTAAGGTTTTAGAGGTCCTAAACTTAACTTATTATACAAAAAAATTAACACTTTTCATCGTCTCAATGCTAATCATAATATTATCATTCTTAAAGTTGATAAAGGCAATGCAACTATAATTATGAACATTTCAGATTATGAAACCAAATTAATGGATCAAGTCTTCATTCTCTTATAAACTTCTCTCCAAGAATTCCATGAACCAAATCCCAAACCAGGTAACCAAATCTATTAATTCCTCTTCTCTTGAGCCTTCTATAAAAAAACATATTTTTCCTCATAATCCTCAACCTCCTAGAATGTATGGCCAACAAAAAATCCATAAGAAAGACATCCCTCTCAGATCCATTGTTAGTGCAATTACAACCCCAAATCATATCTTAACTAGATAATTATATGGCAAACTTCAACCCTTTATAGGCCAAACACCCTCCTTTGTAAAAGATTTTATTGATTTCATTCACAAAACTAAAAATGTCCACCTTGAAGACTAAGACCTCTTAGTTAGTTTTGTTGTCATTTCTTTATGTGCAAAAATCCTTGTCCCTAAGCTCTAGCCATTATTTGAAAATTAGTTGATCCCAAAACTTTATATCTTATCAAGATTGTCCTTACCACCACCTTCTTTAGTTTCGAAGGAAAATTCTATGAACAAACTAAAGGTATGTCCATGGGACCCGTTCCTCCTTGCCTCTAGTGGTGGAAAATATCTTCATGAAACACTTTGAATATTTATCCTTAAATAATTTACCCTTGAAACTCAAATGTTTGTTTCAATTTGTTGATGACACTTTTCTTATTTGGCCCCAGGGTGAATCTTCCCTAAAATCATTCTTTGGCCACCTCAACAACTTATCCCCCCACATTCAATTCACAATTGAAATCCTAAAAGATAACTCCGCTTTTTATATTCCTTAACCACTCGTCAATTTGATGGCTCTATTTCCCACTAAGTTTATCACAAAAGGACCCACACAGATAGATACCTTGATGCCCAAACCCACCATCACCCTACTAAAAAATATGTGAACCTTAAAACCCTTATGTCTAGGGTTGTTCGAATTTATGATCCCCAACATTTAAACAAAGAAATATCCCACCTTACTAAAGTCCTCAAATCTAATGATTGTCCTATTTTTGAAATTAGAAAAAGTTTTTATACTATTCTCTTCTCAAAAACCAAAGCTAGAACCAATGTTCCCTCTTCCTCTCCTCTACCAAGAGCTCAAATTTGTCTTCCTCACATTCATGGTATTACCAACCACATCTCCAAGATCTTAGGCAAGTAGAATATTAAGACCTTATTCAAGTCTCACAACACTCACAAACAACATTTAAAGGTGTTAAAGATATGTCGAGCCCTCTCAATAATTCCTTGTTGTGGAAAATTCTACATTGGTCAAATTGGTTGCTCTATCTAAAGCCGCTTAAATGAACACATAACATACACCTTTCACAATTATCGTGTTCAATCCAAATCTGCAATTATAAAGCACTCCAAGAACACCAAACATATCATTTATTTTGATCACACCAAAGTCCTAGATCCTATTCTTCATTATTCTACTCACATTATTAAAGAAGCCCTTGAAAGTGAAAAGCATCCAAACAACTTTAATCGTGAAGATGGGTATAACTTAACCACTCTTGGGAACCCTTTATCCAAAGGCTTCAACCTTAATATTCATTTGTTTTTGAACATTTTCTTATCTTTCGTTCTCCCTTATACACCTATTATATATGCCCTCTAGTTATATTATTTTAGATCCCCTTTCCAATCTTTACTTTCCTATTCCCCCTTCTCACTTCTCTAAACTGTACTTTTTATTTCTCCAACCTTTTATTCTTATATTCTAACCCTCTTTTCTCTAATTATTATTACGATTTATATAATACTTATTATCTTTAGTTTTTATTATTATTATTTTTTAGCTAAAAACCATATTGATATTTCACATTATATACAAGAACAGAATATTACAATTGTTTATGGTAGAGGCCTGCCTTAGGAGGAAACAATAGCCTCTATTAGCATAATGATTTCATATCTAACAATGGGTTCAACGGTTGTCAAGTTAACAATGATTTACAACTAAAAAAATACTCCATATCTATACATATGCAGCTACTGTTGTAAGACAAAAAAATACTATCAATAAAAGAAAACATCATGCAATAGGAGAATGTGAACTTTCCTCGATTTCCACTTCCAACAACTCGTCTTCCTCACCAACCTCCTCCTGATCCACTCCAGATGGTTAGGGGTTGCCATTAGTTTCAATTGGATTAGCTTGGGTTCCCACGAAACCAGCCAAGTCCTCACCTTTTTGTTTCCCTATATTCTGCTCTGTTCCCGACGTGACTGTAATCCCAATCCCAAAGACTGCCTTACACACCACCTCAAATTTTCCTTCAAATATCTGGATAGTGTGCAAGATGTCTTGCTATTCCTCCTATTTTTTCTCTATAGCTTGAGCTATCATAGGCTTGACCATCCAGTAAATATCTGCAATCCGGAAATACTTAGTCTCTCTGATGCATGAGTATCTTGGGTCTATCACCCAATGTTCTAGCTCCTCTAAGAATAAGCATCTGAAATATTTTGTCTTATGTCATGGACTACTTTTTCCATCTCCTCGACCTACACTGTTGCCAAGTCTAAGTAGTTTTCCATGTACAAGCACTCTACTTCCCATGCCTCTTTCTTGTCCCTCGCTACTAGTTGATATTTATTTCTTGATGGGGTCATTCATGTAGTGTCCTCACCATTCCTCTTATGCCCTCTCCCCCTTCTATTTGACCTAGCCGACATCTTGACCCAGTTATACAATCTCCCATAGGAAACCAAAGACCCCTATAGCAAACCAACAAACTTGTTGAGCAACAAACATGAAACAAGCCGAGAGTCATTTACCTTGCTCCGACGACTATGCCACATACCATCCAAAACCCAACTTAACACATAGACTCACACAACACTGAGAGAATAAAACAAGCAACACCCCTCCCCACCCCCCATCACCACACAAATGAAATGAAACATAATTCCAGAGTTAAGAGACAATCAAATCTAGAATAATTACTAGGAGTCCAAGTGGGAGAGCACCCAAGGTGCCTTAAGGTCTCGACTCCATGATTCTCACTGTTCGCCAACCAGGAAACTCACCAACTCGTCGCTTCTCATATAGACAAATGCAACTCTCTTCAAGTATGCAACCTTCACTTTCCATCATTGTTCCCCTCCTTGTCATGAAATGATCTCCCATGGAACTAGCAACATCATTCGTCATGCAGTTGAGCCTCCTTTCAACATTCATGGCTAACCACCTCCCATACCTCTCTGTATCCTCAACTTGCATGACCATCATGCTCTCTGCTAGTGGGAGAAGTCCCATACTTTTTCCCTCGTCATCTCTTCTCCCCATGTTTACCACTAGAGCCCTCCATCAACTGTCATCTTCCTCGTGCCTTGATTGCTCTTTGTGGTGGTGGTATAATGACACATGTCCGTTGTCATGTCCCCACCTATTAACACCCTATTTAGGTGGTCTCTAGTTTTGATTATTAATAATATTATCATTATAATATTCTCACTTTTTGCATCTCTAATTATTATCATTATTAATTATATCAATGTATTATATTTTTATTCTTTTGTCTAATTTCCCAAATATTTAATCAAATTAAAATCTTTTTTTTTTCCAAGGAAAAAAGCGTAATTTTATATCATCAGTTGTGATCAAAATTAAATTTTTTAGATACACTTCCCGAGTGGATTCATATCATTTGTATTTCTATGGATCTGCTTCGTAGCTCGTTGAAGTCCTTCCTTTTATATTTGCTGTGTTATCGAATCCAATAGGATTTTACAAAATTTTACAAAATTTTTTGTTGCATATAGTTGTCCATTCCCAAAAGGTATCCAGTGATTTCACATGAAGTTTTGTTGAGGATGTTCCTGAATGTGATCATTTAGGAACTCTGCAATCTTCCAATGGCCAATGTCCAAGTGCGTGCCTTCTTTCGATGACCAGTCTACTTCTTCATTTCTTTCCCTGTACACATGATGGTAGGTAATAGATTCAAAAGCATGCTGCAATGATTTTATGTCTTCCACTATGTTAGCAAGTCTGATATTTGTACATCTTTGTGTTCCGTTTATCCAATTTATGACAATTTTTTGAGTCTCCATAAACTGTAATCATTTCGCAATTCTTTTCAAGTGCAAAGGCAATGAGTAGTTTGAGGCTCATTAGTTCAACAAAATTGGTTGTTCCTGTTCCCAAACCAGAAGTCAGTATGAAGTAGTGGGAGTCTGAGAGGTATAAAATCCCTCCTCCCCTACACTATTATTTTGGGAATCTTCGTAAAAAAAACCCCAAGGTTTTTTTTTTTATTGATAGTGACCTCCTTAATAATTCTTGTCTTGACTCTCCCAACAATTGGTAAGTATGTGGAGAGGATGACCGAGCTTTTAAGAGTAGTTTTTTATGGTGCTAGATAAACCTCTTTAAATATGGGTGTATTTCAGGAAATCCATACACCCCATAATATCAGTAGAGACAACATTCTGTAGGCTTTAATTTCTCTATTCATCCACCAGTCCTTCCAGGCTTGCTCCAAAGAGTGGCCATTCCAACAAAAGTGTAGTTTCAAAAGTCTAGACACTTCTGTCCAGACCTCCTTGATATAATGAAAGTCCATGAAAAGATGTTGAGTGGTTTATCCTTCTGTTTTACACAAAGAACACCTACCAGGGCTAGGAAAATTTATTTTTTGTAGGATATCCCAAGTTGGTACCTTGTTTGTCAGCACACTCTACATAAAAAGTTTCTACTTTGTCGGAAAATTTATTCTCCAGAGTTTTTTCCACCACCAGGATGGATCACTTTGGACTACTTCTCAAATTAAATAATTATACCCATCCTTTGGTGTATAGAAACTTGAGGCTATTCAGTCCCAAATAAGTTCATCCTCTTGATCCCTGAGTCTTACCTGTGTTGTTTTTAGGCCTACGATGTATCTTTCCAATTCTGCTACATCTACATCCTCTAGTTCAAGATCAACAACCAATTTCCACCCTTGTGACCAAATAGTTGAATGATATGGATCAACAATTTTATATAAAGTGTCGTAACCTTTGATTCTTAGGAGCAGGATAAGTTGTTCTGGGAGGAGGCACTGGCCTTCACTACCTTCCCAGGGATCCACTCCCAATCTCACTCAGTGGCCATTTCCTATTTTCCAGGCAAGTCCTTCCCCGATAACTGGAAAAGAGTTAATAATTGCCTTCCAGATGACTGAGACTCCTTTTAATGACTTCTAAGCTCGTCTGATCCATGTCTCCACAGAATTTGGTTCAATGTATTTTTGTATTACTACTTTTGCCAAGAGACTAGTTGCACGTTTCAGTCACCATCCTCCTTTTGTTGCCAATGATTTTGAAAAAAAGTGTATGTTTTTAAGGCCCCAACCTCCTAGGGCCTTTGGAACAACGATTCTTTTCCATCAGACCCAGGGTGTCACATGTGATTCTTTTTTCCCACTCCAGAGAAATTTGAAGGTGAGTTTTCGAGCTGCCTATAGAATTCCCTTTGGAATCTAGGATAGTGACATCCAATATATTGGGATAGCTTCCAAAACTGACTTGACTAAGACTAATCTGCCTGCCCTGGAAATCCATTTGTGATTCCAGGATAAGAGTCTTTTTTCCAATTTTTTAAAAATCCAAATCCAATCCTCTTTCCTATAGTCATTTGGTTTTAAAACAAAACCCAAATATTTCAATTCTTCTTCTAAATTCTTTTTCGTAAAAATAAAGTGTTGTCTAAAAATACCCCTCTCCTCCTCTGTAAGTAGGTTTGTTGTGAGGGTAGACTTCCCTTCGTTTATAATCATTCTGGTAGCTTTGGAGAAAAGACTTAAGATGTTATTCAAAGTCTCAACTTCTATTTTGGATCTTGTATTAAAGATAAGTATATCATCCACAAAAACAAGATGTGTAACTTGGAGGGAAGGGGGATAAGTATATCATCCACAAAAACAAGATGTGTAACTTGGAGGGAAGGGGGAATTTTGATACCAAAAAAATACCCTGTTCATTTTGCTTCTGAAAGTGCTCTGTTGAGGCCTTCAACTACTAGGAGAAAACGTAGTGGGGAAAGTGGACAACCTTGTCTTAAGCCTCTTTTTGAGTGAAAAAAAGGGGAGTCTGATCCATTTATGAGCTCCGAGAAGGAGACTGTACTAATACATCACACAATCCATCTGATAAAAGAAATTGAAAAGCCCAGTGTGTTAGAAGAAGACGTAAGTAGAGCCAAATTACTTTGTAGTAGGCTTTGGAGAGATCAATTTTTAGTGCTACACTTCTTATTTTTTTGGAATTTATGCTATGTAGTTAAAACCAATAGCGCGATCCATATCAACTCATGCCATAAAATAATCACCGTGCATATCAACTATGTAACCCAAACAAAATCGCATAGCTATTAACGTCCATTACCTTGTCAAATGTGCCACCAAAATCCCATCCATTCAAATATATCATATTCATATTACCAATATAACTTAATCAAATCACATAACCATTACTTGCTAGATAGGATTTAACCATAATAAATTTAATCTTTCATGCATGTAGTATAACATAGCTCAAATTCTTCCCCTTGCATTTGTTGCATTGTTTTCATTTCTTTCCAATTGCTTGTATGTGTTACTAACATGTCTGTTATGCAGGTGTTCCAAGAACAGGTAATAGTGGTGTCAATGAATATCATAGGCTGTAGTAACACAAAGAACCAATACTTCATAAGCCTCAAACCATAGCCAATAAAAACAAGATCTCATTAACCATGTAAGCCATGTCGAACATCATCATAACATCACATATGAACAGACCCGATCTCTAATCTACAAGGGGGTCCCACCTACTAGTATTATTTAAATTTAATAATAATAGGCTTTAGCAACATTTTGTGGGCAAAACTTAGTTGCGATTTTAATCGTCAACAGTAGTGGGAGTCTGAGAGGTATAAAATCCCTCCTTCGCCACATCTATTATTTTGGGAGGCTCCATAAAAAAAACCTCAAGGTTTTGTTTTATCAATAGTGACCTTCTTTATAATTCTTGTCTTGACTCTCCCTTGAGTTGGTAAGTAAGAGGAGAGGATGGCCAAGCTTTTAAGAGTAGTTTTTTCTGATGTTAGAAAAACTTCTTTAAAGATGATTGTATTTCGGGCAAGCCAAACTCCCCATAATATCAACAGAGGCAACATTCTATAGGATTTAATTTCTCTGTTCATGCACCAGTCCTTCCAGGATTGCTCCAAAGAGTGGCCATTCCATCAAAAGTGTAGTTTCATAATTCTAGACACTTGTGTCCATACCTCCTTAATATAGTGACAGTCGAGGATAAGATGTTGAGTGGTTTCTCCTTCTGTTTTACACAGAGAGCACCTACCATGGCCAGAAAAATTTATTTTTTGTAGGATATCCCATGTTGGTACCTTGTTTGTTAACACACTCCACATAAAAAGTTTCAACTTTGCCAGACAGTTTATTCTCCAGAGTTTTTTCCACCACCAGTCTGGTTCACATTGGACTAGTTCTCGAATTAAAAAAGTATACCCATCCTTTGGAGTATAAGAACCCGAGGTTGTTCGGTCCCAGACAAGTTCATCCTCTTTATCCCTAAGTCTTACCTGTGTTTTTTTTAGAACTGCGATGTATCTTTCCAGTTCTGATGCATCTGCATCTTCTAGTTCAAGACCAACAACTAATTTCCACTGTTGTGACCAAATGGTTGAAAGATCTAGATCGACATGTTTATCTAAAGTGTCGTAACCTTTGATTCTCAAGAGAAGGATAAGTTGTTTTGGAGGAAGGTGTTGGCCTTCACTACCCGCCCAAGGATCTGCTCCCAACCTCACTCGGTGACCATTTCCTATTTTCCATGCAAGTCCTTCCCCGATAACTGGGAAGGAGTTAATAATAGCCTTCTAGATGACCGAGACTCCTTTCAAATATTTTTGAGCTTGTCTGATCCACATCTCCACTGAATCTGGTTCAATGTATTTTTGTATTACTACTTTTGTCCAGAGACTAGTCGTACTTATTAGTCGCCTTCCTCCTTTTGCTGCCAGTGATTTTGAAAAAAAAGTGTATGTTTTTAAGGCCCCATCCTCCTAGGGCCTTTGGAACAATGATTCTTTTCCATCGAACCCAGGGTGTCACATGTGATTCTTTTTTCCCACTCCAAAGAAATATGAAGGTGAGTTTCCGAGTTGCCTTCAGAATTCCTTTTGGAATCCAATAAAGTGACATCCAATATACTGGGATAGCTTCCAAAACCGACTGGACTAAGACTAATATGTCTGCCCTGGAAAGCCATCTGTGACTCCATGATAAGAGTATTTTTTCCAATTTTTTTAAAAGCCAAATCCAGTCCTCTTTCCTATAGTCATTTGGTTTTAAAACAAAACCCAAATATTTCATCCCTTCTTATAAAGTCTTTTCCAAAAAAGGAAAGCGTTGTCTAAAAATACCCCTCTTCTCCTTTGCAAGTAGGTTTGTTGTGAGGGTAGACTTCCCTTCGTTTACAATAATTCCTGTAGCTTTGGAGAAAAGACTTAAGATGTTCTTCAGAGTCTCAACCTCCGTTATGGAGCCTGAATTAAAGATAAGTATATCATCCACAAAAAGAAGATGTGTAACTTGGAGGGAAGGGGAAATTTTGATTCCAAAAAAAGACCCTGTTCATTTTTCTTCTAATAGTGCTCTGTTGAGGCCTTCAGCTACTAAGAGAAAAAGTAGTGGAGAGAGTGGACAACCTTGTCTTAAGCCTCTTTCTGACCAAAAAAAAGGGGAGGCTGATCCATTTATGAGTACTGAGAAGGAGACTGTAGTAATACAAAACATAATCCATCTGATAAAAGAAACTGAAAATCCCAAGTGTGTCAGAAGAAGACGTAAGTAGAGACAACTTACTCTGTCGTAGGCTTTGGAGAGATCAATTTTTAGTACTGCACTTCTTAGTTTTCTAGACTTTGTGCTATGTAGTGCTTCTTGTGCCACCCCTATCGCTTCGTGGATCTGTCTACCTTCCAAAAATCTGAATTGTTCACTCAAAATTTTATTAGAGAGGATTCTTTTCACGCTTCTTGCTATGACTTTGGACACAATTTTGTAAATGCAATTGCAGAGTGAAATTGGCCTAAAATCATCCAAAGTATCAGGATTATCCTTTTTTGGGATTAAGGCTATGAAAGTGGAGCTAAGGCTTAGTGACATTTTCCCTGTAAGTCTGATCTCTTCTACCAAACTTAGAATATCCTATCCGAGGAGTTAAAAAAATCCCAGAAAAAATTCAATGGTCCAGCCATATGGTCCTAGGCTTTTGTCTTTTTGGAAGCTTCTCCTCATTTATTTTAACTCCTTTGTAGTAACTTCTTCCATTAGCATTATGTTATCCTCCTCATTGGCAAATCTAGGAAAGTATTGGGTCATACAAACCACTTCTTCTATAGTAGCCTGGTTTTCTGCTATGAAACGTTTTTGGAAGTACTTTTTTCCTATTCTTGACATTCCTTCAAAAGTATTTTTTTGGTTTCCATCCTGATCCTTTAGGTGCCAAATGGTGTTAGAACACTTTCTACCTTTTGCATATGCTTGAAAGAATTTTGTGTTCTCATCTCCACTTTTCATCCAGATAGCTCTGCTTTTCAATCTCCACAATTCTTCCTTTTCCTTGAGTAGCTTGTTTCTCCTTTCTTCCAATCTGAGTAGAGTCGTCTTCACTTCTAAAGTGGAAAACCACTCCCCTCTTCCTCCGACAATTGATTTATTTGGGTTTCCATATTTTTAAGTTCCAGTTCTTCTGTTTGTCGTTTATGGAAAGCCCATATCTTTGTTTTTTCTTTGATCCTTTTAAGGCTTTTAATAAAGTGAGAAGTAACCAAGCATGTTCTCTCTTGAGGAAAGGGGGTCTAGTTTTCTCTTACCAAGTTTGTGAAGGAGTCATCGGTTAACCAAGTCCTATTGAATTTGAAGGGGCTTGGTGGCTTGCTCGACCCTTGTCTTAGCTCCAGAAAGATCGGGCAATGATCTGAAATGCCTCCAAATCCAATCCACTGCCTCAGGTGAATAGGATTTTACAAAAGAGTGTCCGTTAACAGGAAACAATTTAATCTTTTGGATACACTGTCTTCCCCCACTCTGTTATTTCTCCAGGTTGGTTTGAGTTTAACAGGTTCAATTTTTAATAAATTGCATTCGACCATTTTTTGTGTGAAATAACTGGTCAATGGATTTGCTCTCACATGTGTTCCCCAAAATTTTGAAAGTCCCAGGGAAAAGTTTAGGCTCCCAACAAGTAAAACTTGTTGTTCTTTAAGGAAAGACTTAGTGAAAATATTGTCCCAGAAGGAGCCTATTTTTTGGCAAGGGCCATAGAGGTTGATGATGTGAAGAAAATCCTCCAACTCCGACAAGAGGATTGTTATACCAAGACCTGACTCAAAACCCCAAGAATTTGTGACTTGAATAGAATGGGTGTTCCACCGGGCCATAGAGGTTGATGATGTGAAGAAAATCCTCCAACTCCGACAAGAGGATTGTTATACCAAGACCTGACTCAAAACCCCAATAATTTGTGACTTGAATAGAATGGGTGTTCCACCCAATTTCCAGACCTCCATATCTTCCAGTTGCATCCAGGGTTTCAAAGGTCCATTCTGGGAGTGAGGAGATTAGTTTGAATTTTACTTCCTCTCCTTCCCCCATCATTTCTTGTAACAGAAGAATATCTGGGTGTTCTAAATCAATCACCCTTTTTAGGGATGGTATTTTGAGAGGGCCAACTAGACCCCTGCAGTTAAAGGAACACCATTTCATCAAGGGCCCTTTCCAAGGGCTCGACTTTCTCTAAGCGCTCGTTCAATAGAGAGTTTTTTTCCAGCCAAAATATCACTTTTGGCTTTTTTTTGTGCCTTCGAAATATAAGATTTTCTCCCTCGCCCACTTTTTCCGTGGTTACCGGCTCCATGGCTAATCCCCCCAAGGGTCCTTTTTTCTATGATCTGAGAAAGTATCACCATATTGAGGTGGCTGAGGAGGAAGAGGAAGAGTCCTCTTCTACAGAACATAAACGATTTGTTCTAGGGGATTGATCGCAGCGGTCTCAGAGGGAGCCAAAGAATGTGTGGCTAGCAGAGGAGGAAGGAAGGTGTGGGTGGGGAAATTTAGAGTCCTCAACCACTCATTGCCATTTAAATTTAAATTGTTTTTTTAAAACAGTAATAGGGGGAGAGGAGTTTGAAGTAGTACCCGAGGTTGTGTGAGGTACTAGTCCCGAGCTAGTCTTGGAGGGGCACAATGCTTCTTCTCCCTTATTGGAAGTTTTTCCTGAAACAAGTGTGGAAGAGTGACGTTCCAATATCGAAGCCTTCTATAAATAAATAGATTGTCGGCCTTGTTCCTCCTGAAACCGAAAATCTTCACTTGTGGATGCAGTGGGAGAGGTAACCATTTGGTGACACCCTTTATCACTATTAAAAACTATGCCTCTGGTCCTGATTGGAAAAATATAATTTTTAATCAAATGTCCATATTGATGGCATCTCCTGCACCTGAAAGAGACATTTTCACAATCCAGCCTCTGAGTGTATGTGTAGCTTCCCCAACTGAGGTCGACTTCTTCTCCAAGACCTTCCCTAATATTTAAATTAACTAAGACCCTTGCCACCTTTCTCCAAGACCTTCCCTAATATTTAAATTAACTAAGACCCTTGCCACCTTTCTTTGCTTCGTTTCTTTGAAGGCCATATCAACATCCAGAAAGTCTCTGAGATAGTTTCCAATTGATTTGAAGTTCTCAAAGGAACAAAGATGGAGAGGGAGCACTGGGACGCTTACCCAGACCAGAGTAATATCCATCCTTTCTTAGCTAGCATCAGAAAGAGGACTCCATGGCTTAAGGAGGAGGGGGGAGTTGTTTACGCTCCAGGGTTTCCCTAAGTCCCACTTTGAATGCTCAGGTTCTAGGAAGGTAAATGCAAACCAGTTCCTATTTAGTTTGACAATCTTGGGGACATATCCAAGATGTTCCTTCCAGGCAATATGCATCCAGTCGGTCAAGGTTTTGAGTGCAAATGTTCTTCCACTGGCTCGACCCACCAGAGTTTGGTTTTCCATGTGAATAACCTTGCTTAGATTCACTTCTTCCCCCAGGACCAAATTTCCAATTTTCCCTTTTGACTTTAGGCTTTTCCATTTTAGCCTATTCCCTTCTCCTGTCTTTGTCCTAGGACCACTAGGGTCAGTACTACCACCAGAACATAGAGGAGAGGGTGCCGCCTGAGTGTGCTCTTTAGAAAACAGTGTCTAGTCGAAACCCATGTGTTCCTCTACCTCTAAAAAAGATGAAATGAAACCCTTGTCAGTGGGAAAAAAGGAAATCCCTTTTGCGCCATGACCTGCAGTCTTGTCTAGAAAACCTGTTTTTCCCCTGTGGAGACTAGAAGGACTAAAAATTACTTGAGGAGGGGAGGGCGAAGAAAGTAAAAATCCTCCTTCTATTTGGTTAAACCAATACAAGTCCGAGCCCCGCTGCGGGTGAGTGGAGGTAGAGAATCGACTACTGGATGGAGAAAACCAAGTAACCAGGGTTCTGTGAAATCCCCCAAAAATATGTTATCGAGCAGAGGGGTCTAGAGTGAAATCCCCCAAAAATATGTTATCGAGCAGAGGGGTCTAGAGAGTGGGTTTCGTCTCGTTCTCTAGAGGCTATTATGGAGGAAGAGGAGCTACACCCAACCTAGCCAACTGGTCTGAAAACTCTCCACCTGTCGTCTCCCCGTGCATCCCGGACTTCGTGGGGGAAGTTTCCACGTAGACTGTGGTATCCAAATGGGTCTGCGGTTTAGAGACTTCCATCGTCGGGAGAAATCTGTCAAGAAGTAGAGATGCCACTGAAAGAAACCAAGGAGAAAAATCTTGCCGAGAAACTGAGAAAAGAACCGTAAGAAACTGACCGCAGTCTGGTTAGACTATCCCGAAAAGAACCGTAAGAAACTGACCGCAGTCTGGTTAGACTATCCCGCTCCTTGATCGTAGAGGCCATCCTCGACCACTCTATCAAATTAAAATATTTATGTTATGTGTAGCTTTTAATAATCTTTGATTATATTTTATCTTTCTTTAATGTTATTAATCTTACTTTTCACATTAATCGTATTCATATATTTTTGGTCAAATCCTCTATTTTTAGTAATCTTAATTTGGCCGTTAATTCTATGTGTAACGACTAAGTCTATTTTTAGTAATCTTAATTTGGCCATTAATTCTATATGTAAAGATTAAGTCCATTTTCCCCTCTACTTGGAAAATTGATAATATTGTTTTTAAGTATTTCTAATTTTTCTTTTTAATTTATACAAACTTAATGCAAGCTAGTTGAGTATGTAAAATAATAATATTATTTTTTAAACTTTTATAATAATAATAATAATAAATTGTTAAAGTCATGACCCTCATACACCAAATTGTTCTATGGTATCCCTTGTTTGTGGGACAATGGGACCTCCTCCTTGCAACAATTTGACTCCTAAAGTTTAGGAAGGTATACATACCCTACCCCATCTCGATTTGAACATGTAACTTTTAAGGAGGATATATATAATAATAATAATAATAATAATAATAATAATAATCTATTTTTAAGGTCATGGCCAAGCCAGCACACCAAATTGGTGTATGAGACCCCCTTGTTTGTGGGCAATCGACCATTTTTTATGTGAAATAACCGATCAATGGATCTGCTCTCGCATGTGTTCCCAAACTTCTGAAAAACCCAGGGAAAAGTTTAGGTCTCCTCCAAGTAAAAATTATTGTTCTTTCATGAAAGAATTTGTGAAAATATTGTCCCAATAGGGGCCTCTGTTCTGGTAGGGGCCATATATATTGATGATGTGAAGAAAATCCTCTAGCTCCATCGAAAGGATTGTAATACCAAGAACAGACTCAAAACCCCAACAGTTTATGACTTGAATGGAATGGGTGTTCCACCCAATTGCCAGACCTCCAGATCTTCCTATTGCATCCAATGTTTCAAACTTCCATCCCAGGAGTAAGGACGTTAATCTAGATTTTACTTCCTCTCCTCCCCCCATCGTTTCTTGTAAAAGAAGTATATCTGGGTGTTCTGAATCGATCACCCTTTTTAGGGCTGGGATTTTGAGGGGGCCAACCAGACCCCTATAGTTAAAGGAACATCATTTCATCAAGGGCCCTTTCCCAGGGCTTGCCTTGCTCTAAGCGCCCGTTCAATAGAGAGTTGTTTCCCAGCCAAAAGATCACTTTTATCTTTTTTTCGTGCCTTCAAGATATAAGATTTTCTCCCCCGCCCACTTTTTTCCATGGTTATTGGCTCCATGGATAAACCCCCCAAGGGTCCTTTTTTCTGTGATCTGAGAAAGTATTGCCCTGTAGAGGTGGCTGAGGAAGAAGAGGAAGAGTCCTCTTCTACATAACATAAAGGATTTGTTCTAGGAGAGTGATCACACCGGTCTCAAAGAGAACCGAAGATTGTGTGGCTAGTAGAGGAGGAAGGATGGTGTGGGTTGGGAAAGTTAAAGTCCTCAAACACTCATTAGCATTTGAATTTAAATTGATTATTAAAACAGTAACAGGGGGAGAAGAGTTAGAAGAAGTACCCGAGGTCACGTGAGGTACTAGTCCTGAGCCAGTCTTGGAGGGGCACAAAGATTCTTCTCCCTTATTGGAAGCATGTCCCGAAGAGAGTGTGGAAGAGTGACGTTCCAGTATCAGAGCCTCCTGTAATGAAACAAACTATCGACCTTTTTCCTCCTGAAACCGAAAACCTTGAAATGTGGACGCAGTGGGAGATTTAATCTTTTGTTGTCGCCCTTTATCAATGTTATAAACTATGCCTCTGGTCCTGACTGGTAGACTGCAAATTTTAATCAAATGTCCGTATTGATGGCATATCTTGCACCTAAAAGGGACATTTTCATAGTCCAGCCTTTGAGTGTATGTGTAGCTTCCCCAACTGAGGTTGACCTCTTCTCCAAGACCTTCCCTGATATTTAAATTAACTAAGACCCTTGCCACCTTTCTTTGCTTCGTTTCTATGAAGGTCATATTAGCGTCCAAGAAGTCTCCCAGATAGTTTCCAATTGATTTGAAGTGTTGAAAGGACCAAAGATGAAGAGGGAGCGTTGGGAGACTTACCCAAACTGGAATAATATCCATCCTTTATTTTCTGGCATCAAAAAGAGGACTCCAGGGCTTGAGGAAGAGGTGGGATTTGTTTACGCTCAAGGGTTTCCATAACGCCCTCTTTGAATGCTTAGGTTGTAGGAAGGTAAATGCAAACTAGTTCCTGTTTAGTTCGACAATCTCAGGGACATATCCAAGATTTTCCTTCCAGAAAATAAGAATCCATTCGGTCAAGGTTTTGAGTGCAAAGGTTCTTTCATTGGCTCGACCCACCAGAGTTTGGTTTACCATGGGAATAACCTGGCTTAGATCCACTTCTTCCTCGAGGACCAAATTTCCAATTTTCCCTTTTGATTTTAGGCTTTTCTTCCTCGAGGACCAAATTTCCAATTTTCCCTTTTGATTTTAGGCTTTTCTGTTTTAACTTGTGCCCTTCTCCTATCTTTTCCCTAGGGCCACCAGGGTTAGTACTACCACCGGATTGTAGAGGAGATGGTGTCACCTGAGAGTTCTCTTTAGAAAACAGGGACCAATCAAAACCGCTATATTCCTCTGCCTCTAAAAACGATGAAATGAAACCCTTGTCGTTGGGGAAAGAGGAAATCCCTTTTGTGCCATGATCTACAGTCTCGTCTGGAAAACCATAACTTCCCCCATGAAGACCAGAAGGACTAAAACTTGCTTGAGGAGGAGAGGGTGAAGAAAGTAAAAAGCCTCCTTCTGTTTGGTTAAACCAGTCCAAGTCCAAGGCCCGCTGTGGGCTGAGGGAAGGTAGAGAATTGACTGTTGGATGGCGAAGACTAGTTAACCAAGGTTATGTGAAATCCCAAAAAAAAACGTTATCGAGTAGAGGAGTCTAGAGAGAAGGCTCCGTCTCATTCTCTAGAGGCTGTTGTGGAAGAAGAGGAGCTACCCCCAACTCAGCCAGCTAGTCAGAAAACCCTCCACTTGTAATCTCCCTGAGCATCACAGAATCCATGGGGGCGGTTTCCACGTAGGCTATGGTATCCATAGGGGTCTGCGGTTTAGAGACTTCCTACAATGGGAGAAAGCAGCCGAGAAGAAGAGAAGCCACCGGAAGAAACTGAGGAGAAAAACTCCTGTCGTGAAACTGAGAAAAGATTCGTGAGTGACTAATAGCAGTCCAGTAAGACTATCCCTCTCCTTAACCGAAGTCCGGTAAGAAATCTCGCTCATTGACTGCAGAGGCCATCATTATCCCCTGAAGTATAATGTCAATTCATTCCTCGAGGTTCCTACCCAAGGATAATTAACAAGTTCATATTTATTGTCTTTTAACTTTAGTCTTGTTCCCAAAATATATATAATCCACTTATTCAGTCAAAAAAGTAGCTTTGTCTTTTAACCTCACTAATGTTCCCAAAATATATATAATCCACTTCTTCAATAAAATAGTCGCTTTGATTAAAAACATATAAATAAAAATTCTATATATTTAATTATTATCTTTTAACTAATTTAATTTTAAAAGTTTCTAAGTATATTTAAAAAAAAAAGTAATTGTGTTTTTCTTAACTTTTAATTTGTTTTAAAAGGTTTTATATATTTAAGTGTGATTGAATTTTTTTTTTTAAGTAAGAGTTTAAATTGTAATTGGAAATAGTAGATGGTTTTATATAGAATTTAAACTAAATGGTATTAAAAAGTATATGATTTCATTGGACATAGTCTTAACAATAATCACAAGGAATAGAGGTTTTTAGATCTTCTTAAAGTAAAATACTATTTACTAATGACTAAAAGCTTATTTGAGGAGTCTTCTTAAAATAAAAGCTAAAACTCCTTCTTATTGGTTAAGAACTTGTCTTTCTAGTATTAGGAAACAAGTTAGCATCCCAAGGTCCAAAAACATCTTGCAAAAGTGAAAGTCTACCCCTAACAAACCACTAACTACTAGTAAATTATTTGAGGTGAAGTAGTTTTTCTTGAATATCAATGCACATTCATTAATAGTAGTCAATATTACCTATCTTTATTACCACATAACAAGTTATAATAAATTTTGCCATGTTTAAATGAATGATTATTATTTTTTTAATTTTTAAATCAATTTTAAAAATTAAATCTATATCTTTAAAAAAAAATTATTTTAAAGTATGATTATGATTTTCTTAGTTTTTAATCAATTTTAAAAGTATACAAAATCGGATAGTGAATATTGATTCTCTGAGTTTAGAATGTGATTGTGATTTCTCTTTATGCATAAATATGGTAAATATCTTAAATATATATAATTTTTTATCTCTCACATAAAACTGAAAATTTTAGATTGTATAAATATTTTTGTTATATAAAACATAATTTGTTTAGTAACAATAAATTATTTTTATGAAACAAGATTTTATATATATTATTATTATTATTGAAAAAACATAATTTGTATAACAATATTTTATATTTTATATTGGTTCTGAGTATGATCTAAAATTATTTTTTCTTAGTTAAGAGCTCATCTTTTTTGGACGTAAGGAAACAAGTTAACTGTCCAAGACCTAAAGGTGTCTAGTAGGACTGAAAGCTCGCCCCCTTACGGACTGCCAACCGGGTGACGTGGTTTTCTTTGAATAAAGGTGATGAGTCAGTATGCATTCATGAATAGCAACCAATGATGGTTGCCCCCACTACTAGTTGACAACTGAGTTATGATATATTTTTCCACTATATAAAATAATAATACTTCATATTGTTTTTTATGAGACATGATCTTTGTGAAAGGTTAGGTAGGACACTCTCTTAAGGTGAAGTTTAAACCATGGGTGTCGAATAAATTCACCTTCTTTATTATTCTATGAAATTATAAAAAAATTGTTACAGGTATGAACTGACTGAGAGGGGGGGGG
>CBVK0101817136.1:0-16132 GCA_900067695.1 Picea abies | reverse complement strand
TTGCTCCTAACCTCATCCATCAGGGGGCATCTGTTATCACTGAAATTTCATCCGCACATGGCGACAAGAACTCAGCATCGTCAAATAGTAATGAAGTCATTCATGGCACTGGATTAATTTCACAGCATTGCAAAAGGGTCAAAAACTATACAAAGTAACCAAAAATTGAAGGGCGTTTTACAGAAGATGGGTGCGTGCACATATGCGCGGAACAGGAACGTACAATGCGCGCATGCGTGCATGATGCGTGACTGTTAGCGAAAAAACCCGCACACCTACTAAATGGTGCATTTATTGAATTGGTCGGCCTCCCAACCACTTATGGACCAGCTCCCAACCTAATTTGACCATCAAATCTGAGCTGAATCTGCATGGTAGGCTAGTCAAAGACCTAATTGAGCCCTAAAGATCCCTTTTTCACACCTCAAAGGAGTTACATAATCACCCAATGCAATGCTATAAAATCCATGAAGAAACATCATTTTCTCAAGGAATTTCATGTAATGTTATGCTGCTTAGATTGTTTTAAGGACTCACTCCTTGGAAATAATACATTAGCACCATTTCATTGAGCTATCCACCTCTACATTGAGTGGATTTTCTAGGAGTTCTTTCACCATCATTCTCATTTTCTTATTGCAAGGAGAGCAAGTTTGTGAGGGCCTCAAAAGCCTTCCATTGGAGAAAGAAGGGACTCATAGTCCCCTTTCTTCATTGTGCTTTGATTTCATCAATTGATTAGCCTAAAAACATTGGTGATATTGGTCTTTTTGTGTTTGTTATTTCTTTATCCATATGCTCATAGTTTTAGTTTGTTTCTTGCTTATAGTTTTGTTGTTATTTTCCTAACTCTTTCCTCTATAGCTGTCATGCTCAGCAAGACCCAACTGGGCATGTAAGCACCCCTTATTTTCTCACCAAGTGACGAATTGGGTGCAAACACCTCTTTTACTCTAGTACCTACATTCTGGCATAGTCAAATTAGTAGGCTACGGGTTCTTTTTTTTTTTTTTTTTTTTTTTGGTGAAGGTTTTGCAATGTCTATTTTTTTTGTTTCTTTATTATTTAAATCTTAGCAATATTTCTTTTCTTTATTTCGAGTATTATTTTTAAGAACTCCGCACAGATGAGATCTAATGATGGGGCCTCTGATTTTTGCAAGGTACTCATCAGATCAATGTTAGCCTCTTCCTCCTATCAAGTTTGAGGGTGACTTCGTCAGTTATGCCACGCGGGATGGTTGGTGCTAAGGCCCCAGGTTAAGTATAATTCCTAATCTTCTATAATTATTTCATTATAGACGCTTTACTTTGGTGATTCAATTTTGTTTACCCTATATAGGCAATTTACTATCCATTGACAAATACTAATGGAAATTTTCTTTCTTCCTTGCAGGGTTGAAGCCTCCGAACCCTCAAATATTTTTTTTTGTCACCCTTACATGGAAAGGTACTCGATTTCCTTTTTAACTCTTTAGGGCTTATCATCCCAGATGATAATATTGAAGTTTCTCGGTCTGAATACCATAATGTATACAGATAAAAAAAGACTTTAGTTCCTATTTAGAAGAAGTATCGAAGATGTAACAATATTCGCAGTGGCTGCGTAGATCAGACATATCCTAATTCCTGGTTCTTGATTTGGATTGTATTTTAATACTATAATACAAGAATCTTCTCTTATACTTCGTATAATGAAAAGTAAAAAATAGAACAAATTAAGTTTTTGACTTTATCGATATGTTAGTTACTCAATCCTGTTTGATCATTTATGGAAAACGAAGTGCCTATTAACCATATACTTTTGGAAGGTATATTCCTTACTTTTGGTTAATCCTACATTATTGTAAGTCTCTTTAAAAACCATTTCATTATGGCCGAATAACATATGTTGTTTCTTTATTCCATTGAGGCTTAGTTTATAAAATAGTCGTTACGATACTTCGTTTACTAACAACAATATAGAATTCAAACTTATCGTTATACGTCCAGAATCTCTCTTTTAGTTCTAAGTAAGGGAAAAGAAAACGAGATTTCACTCCTCTAAATTTTTGATCTAGAATTTCATCGGTGTTGAAAGGTGCATTTGGTTCGATAATTTTTAGAATCTGAAATATAACTAGTTAGGCTTAATTGCTTCCATTTCCTCCTTACCACTTATGGATCTATATATTTCTAGACTTTTAGAAGTGAATTTAGTAATTCGTGGGGTTATCACTTTACAGATATAAATATATCTATATTTGTATACACATTCAGTTCCTATTATATGTATATATTGATTTACACATCTATATTAGATATGATAAAGTAATAGTACAAAATTCATGAGATGCTCTTTAGGAATGTAGATACATAAGGTAGTATGTATTGTTTTGTAATTCTCAAATTTATCCCAAAATAGTGGACACTACTCGGTTATTTAAATGTGAAAAACATACTCAGATGTATAAGACACGTCAGATTGGTAGTAATTTCTAGCATAATTAAAAAGGTAGAGTTTAATTCGTACAGTTACATAAATATATACAAGCGGACTTGATTGAGAATAGATTTAAGTCTAGTAGGGGTTGATCCATTGCCTATTCCATCCATTTGAAATATAATTCATAGTAAGATCCCACAAGGCAATGATACTAGATATATACATATGAATACCCTCTTTTAGTCAATAAACTGGTTCAATAGAAATAATTGAATTTAGATACAACAAGTACCATACATCAGATATACGATCATTAAAACAGAAAATGAAAATCATTTATGTTCATATTTAACAAGTACAGGGCATCAGATATAAAAGAATTCAAGAAGAGAAGGATTAGAGTAACATATCTGAACCAACTCATGGGAAGACAAAGGGAACAACCATGTTCCTCCCAACCGTAGAATAGAGCAGCCTAAATCACTTGCACAGTTCACCCCCTAGCCTAACCATGAGTCCATGAGGGTGAACTTGGAAAAACTCCTCCTCAGCAATGTCTTTTCATTAAAGCAGATTCCTCTTGCCTCACACTCAGTTAGTAGTGTTCATAACAGCAAGAAAACCACTAGTCCCTCTTCCCCCCAACATACTAGGCAACATCCTGCCTCCTCACATATGCTATATATAAAAAACCATCCTTTTGCTTAGGTCTTTCTTCCCTTCCTTGGAAATTTTCACAGCTTTCTAAATCCCTAATTTTCAGTGGTTGTCAATGGCCAAATATCTGATTTTCCACTTGTAACAATCATCCCAGAGGTAGTTCCAACATGTTCCCCACTCATGGAGTCATGGTCAGCTGATTTTAGCATGGTTGTTCCATTTATCCTCCTGCAATTAATATAAAATATCTTGTCCTCATACAAGTGTCATAGTCAAATAGTTAGTTGGGTCAAATCATATCTCTGCCCAACAGTCATCATAATTTATTACAATTATCAAATTCAAAATTCGGAATTGCCATAAATGGCAAAAATTTTCCAAATTTGAATTTACTAAAAACATAATAATTTTCCAACAAATTTTAAATTTCAAAATTACCTTATTTTTGGGGATGTCACATATAGTATTCCTTGTCTAACAATGATTTTAGAATCTCTGAAAACCTTCGATTCTTTGACATTCAAGTCTATAGCTTTCTTTAATCCTTGTACTAGAGCTTAATATTCGGTAGTGTTGTTTGTACATTCAAATTATAGCCTACAAGATAGGAAATGATGTTTACCTTTAGGATCAATGAGGATGCACCCTGCTCCTGACCCTTCTTTCGATTTAGATCCATCAAAATACAAAGTCAAAATATGTGAACGACAATCGCCCTTCTCTTTTTCCTTATTAATTTCTTTCTCTCCTATCTTTTGTTCTGTAATCTCTAGCGCAGGGTCTTGATAGAAAAGGGTGTCTTTTTTCGGTATAAACGACTTCTCTTGAAAACCCATTTCAGATTTTTGAGTGAGGGGAACATCACAAAAGAGAGGAGAAAATTTTTCAAAGTGGGATTCACAGGAATAATTTCCCAAAATAGGGAAATCTGTGGACGAGGGTTCATTGGGTGTTTCTAGATCAGTGACCGTGTGTGTCAGATATCTATCCCTATCGATTCTAATCATGTTCTTGTATCCCTTTAGTGGTAGCCAAAGGTGTGACCAGTATGCACTGAAATATCCATTTATCTTTTCAGACCAATATCTACTTAGTAATAACCCATAGGCCTCTGGAATATCTACCACAATGATGTCAATCACTTGCACAAACTTGGGATGTGTCGCTATCCTGATCATTACATATTTAATTTCTCCCATGGACTTGACCTGGGTTCTGTCTAGTTGTATGACATGTTTATCATTGTTGAGAGGAACTACATTTAATTTTTTTCAAATAGGAAAGGGCATAATGTTGGAAGACACCTCGGAATCTACCAAACAATTGTGAAGGCTTCTATTGAAGACTTCAAATGTTAAGAGGAACGGTGGGACAAAAGTTTTTTCCTTTCTATCTTCTGAGTAGGTGTTCACAGTTGGTTTGCTCACCAGATTTGTGGGATATAGATTTATTTCTTGAACATTTCTAGTCATAGGGTCTTCTATTAAGTTCCAAGCGTGTAGAAAGAAGTCCTTCTGCTAAGGGATCTGTTAGGTCCACACATTGCAGTTTCACTTGATTGTTTGAATTAATTAAGCAATTACAGTGACCAACAGGATCCTGCACATATCCATGACTAATATGTTTGACCTTAACTTCTTCAAATATTCAACTACATTGTAATTGAATTTGGGTGATTCCTGGGTATGTATGTTTATAGGGTTTTTAATAGGAGAAAAAGGTGCTTTTGGGTGATCGGGAGTTGCCTTACTCCTTGAGGTCTGGGTGGAAATGGTATCTTTAGAGCTAGGCGGACCCTTATTGTGTTTCTGTATCACCAAGACTTCCGCGGGTTGTTCCTGAGATTCAAGTAGGTCATCGAAAGGTATGATTAGGTTGGGATCCCATATCATCATGGATATATCTTGTGGTGGATCAATCTCTTCCTGGTCAACAATAATCATAGTCGAACTGCTTGGCTATTCAGTCAGGGAGACTTTGTCTAGAAACCCATTGGCCATAAAATTCATGGCATGCACCCATTGAGAGAAGTCTCTTTCAGAGTGTTTTTCCTCATGATAAGTACATAAGTAATAAGATGCAACATTCCCTAGATAAATATTTAAGTTATTTGGGGTAGGTTCAATTGCCTTAAACAATGGGTTCCTCTTAAGGAAATTCTTGTAGGGCCTTTGGCCTTGGTTTCCCTCCTCTGCATTCCTCTTCATGTCTATGATCTCATTTGATAATTTCTTAACCATATTTTGTAGGTCTTCTATGTCTCCGTTACCCTTGTCGGGAGTATTCTTTGTTTGTTTCCCCAAAAGTCTACTCAAAAGGAGTCCTCTCTTGGGAGGAGGCTGAGATTCTTTCTTAACTAGAAAGACCTGGCCCTCTTTACACCCTTTCATATGGAATTCTATCGTTTTGGTTTCTTCAAAATTTTCAGCTAGGGTTTGTTTGGTGGCTCTTTTTACAAACATAGAAATATAATCCGAGACCACGTTAGCATAAACCTTGATTTGCAATTCCTGGGTTGGTTTCACTTCGGGATGAAACTTGTTTAATATGGTCGTAAATATTTGATTGAAATCTTTGACTCTTTCTTTCAAACTCATGGTGGCAACGAATAAATCAACCATCAGAGCTCCTGTAGTAGTTTCCTCTGCAAATTTATCTAGAAATTCTTTCTAGAACTTAGTACAACTACTTATAGATCCTATTGGCAGATTAAAATACCACGTGGAAGATGAATTTTCAAACATGTAGGGGAATGACCTGCAAACTATGTCTTCATGTTGGACGTTCATAAATCTGATTTCTAGTATAAATTTCTTGATATGATCTTCAGGAAATCCATAGGTTTCGGGATCGAACTTAGGAAGCAACTTCTCTGGATGTCAGGGAAGGTTATGGACTGGTCCTGGGGGGGCCAAAGCGTCTCTGGCCAATCAAAGTTGATTGTTCAGAGGTGGGTTTCCCCCTTCATCATTATGGGCATTTTTTCCTTCCTTGTCTTCAAAATCTAAGTTAAACTCCTCCTCTTCCAAAAATATGTCCGGTTCAGAGACGTCGTCGGCTGGCATTTTGGGTATCAAATCAATAGGTTCTTGGATTTTGGTAATCGTGAAATATATTAAGTCTTCCATAGAGTGTATGAAAACCTCATTAGGAGGGCTAACCACTGTCCTACTTTTTTTTTTTATTCGAGGGAGTATGGGAGCTAAGGACAATGCACCGATCTGTTGGGCGTAGGCTCTTATGGTTTTTCTGAATTTATTTACTTCCTCATGAGGAAGAGCGTAAGGTATTTCAGGATGAAAAGGTTCTTCCTCGGGCTGGGGTGAGTTGTTCCAAGAGTACTCAACATGTGTGGACTGTATTGGGAATGACTAGCCAAGAATGTGGGTTTTTTTGAATCTATAGGCTGTTTGAAATACTCTGTAGAATATATATCCAGCCATTCATTCTCAGCCCTCCTTCTAGTATGAATTTTGTTGATGGGTCTTAAATACCTAGTTGAAAATTAGGAAACAAACCTACCACTAAGGCCCAATTAGACTCTACAGTGTTTGGAATGGAATGGTTCTCCAGATCTTGCGATCCGGACAATTAATTGATGGGCTTTAACATTTTCTTGTAAAGGCTCTTCCTTCAGTTTGGACTACCTCTTTTGTATTTTCTCTTGGGTGGGACCGATGTGAGGTGTAAGCCGATATAAACCAACTTGGTAACAAAACAAAATTATGTTCTAACTACTGGGAAAGAGGATGAGCTTGGGATAACCTACTACTCAAACATGTAGATGACAATTCTATACCACATGCCTAGCACTAATATGTTAACCATGTGAGCATCCAATTACTATATGAGATTACTAATTATCAAAAAGAAAACACATATGTAATAAGATAACGACAAGAAAAATAATTCATCTACCATAATCATTCATCACATAATCACACAATGATTCATCATCTTCATCATTAAAGAAAAGAACAACAAAGTGTTGCACCAGATAACTTGACAATAAATTGGACAACTCTTACTTGTTACATATATTCATGAAATGAGATAGGAAATAGTTCTTTTCTGCGTCCACTCACACATGCATTTGATGAAAATAACTTTGTCTTTGGTCCAGAAGGACTTCTTAATTCATAGCAGCTTCAAAATAATTCTTAACAACCAGAAAGAAACATTTCTTGCAACAACCATCGACCCTTAACTAATGGTTCGATGTATTTATTTATAATGTAAAGTTCAACTGAAAATAATGGCTAAGTGTAGTTTAAGAAAAACAAAAATTGCCACGTGGTATCGTCCTCTAATAGTTTCTTTAACATTCAACCCGAGATATCTCTTGAAAAGGGTGACTTCTTTCATACTTGGACCAATTAATAAATAGTTATTCACAAGTTTGGGCCCATGTAAATATGTGTTGTTCCATCAAAGCCACATGAATCTCTCTGATGTCCATCGCATGTGTCCAGTACTTTACTAGATTGGAGTTCAACTATTGTAGCGTAGTTTGATCTCTAATCGGATGCTCCATGAATCCTCATACTTGCCCTGGCATCGCGTTGATCTTCTTTGTGAGCTATTCAGCTCACAGAAAATCTTTCCTGGTATGCGACTTGACTATATTGCTCAATTCGACGAAATTGTCAGGGCTTCCAAACTCTGGGAGTCTGATATCCTTCATTTCTTTATCAATTTTGCTTCAATGTTTATTTCAGGTTCCTCGACGAGGTTAAAAAACAAACTTTGTTCGGTAGTTGGAAGGATATTTCCTGCAATCGGAATTGAAATGGTTTAGAAATTACTTATCAGGCAAAGCATGGTAATATGTAAACAGAAAAAATAATTTTATGCGTACCTATAGATCTCGTTAGTCTTGATTGTTTAATACTTACATGATCCTAGTCACCCTTTTGAATGACCTGTAATGTATTTGTCGACGTCGCCGCTCCTCTTTGATTTAAATGATTTAGATCCATGCACCATAGCGTGAAAAATTAAGTACGATAGATACGAGCATCGAAACCATTACAATGGTTGATTTCCCTTTGTGGTTGGTAAAGGATGCTAGAGTCGAACGTGTGTCGAAAGTGCGCGCACTCTCCCAAAAGGTTGGATACAGTAATAAGGAAGTCATTAAATGCATCAGGTCAAGGCAAGTTGTTCCTTTGGAAACCGTATCACCAAGTGTGTCAACTATCATTCGCTAATAATGGAAGCTAGGGAGATTAAAGAGATTGGAATGATTGTACCATATATTCCCTACAACTCTGATCGACAGTGTTTCATGCATTCTATATTGTATCCGTCGAGAAACTGTGACGTGTTCATTCTTCAAGACATACCGTCGTGATTCATGAGTGTTTCTTGGCACATTTTTTTTTCTTCCCTTCTCTGTTATAAATTCTAGAAGTTCTTTGGGGTTTCTACACATCAACCGAGTTTATACATCAGTAGCACTGGTCTTGTGAGTTCAATTCTAGCAAAACTCTATGTCGTAGTCCTTTATTCAGTCACAAATGTCTAAGAAAATAATTTTTCACACTATGGGATCCCCTCAAAACAAGGTACAGGGTGTGTGAGGCAATCAAAGCACCAAGTTCGAGCCCCAATGTGCTTGGGATTCTTTCTTATTGTCATCAAGCATCTCTGAGGCTTCAAAAGGAGGTTCCTACCTTTGCTCGAAAATGATGTCAGTGCCTTAAGCAGAGGTAGAAGCGAAGAAAATTATTCTTGAAGAAGAGATGTTGGAGGTCATGCCCTCTCAAAAGAAGACATGGAGGAGGAGGGGAAGGCCCAAAAAAAATACAAAGGTGGAAGAAGGAGAACATATTTCGACTGAGCTAGGTGCACATCTAGCCGCTGAGGAATTCATGATGCATGCGACCCGGTCAGAGCCTGTCGAGACTACCAGTCAAGGAAGCAGGAGTCATGTGTGAAAGAAAAAGACATCTGGTTTGATGCAGGATCATCGTAAGGAAGTCAGCAAAGCAAGCGCGAGAGAGAAGGACAACTGGATATGCACTAGCACACATTTTGAAAGCATTTTGAATTTGAAAGGATAAGACATTAATGTAATATCTTGAAAGGATGCATTTGCATTTATGTTTTGAGTTGTAATGGAGATCTTGACCAGTTTCTCATATATTTGTTGGATTCATTTATTATATTAAATGTAAAGTAGTTGTAGCTTTTATTTTTATTTGATAGCTTGGAGTGTAGGAGGGAAAACTCTAGAAATCTCACTCATATGTATTGAGATATATCATTATTCTCATTTGTAAGAATTAGAGAGATGTAGAGAAAGAGAATAGAATAATAGATATTGCAGAAGAGTGTATAAGAATATAGTTGATGCTATAGAACCTATGTACAAATGAACTTGGATTAATATAAGGAAGCTTTGATTCAACTTTCATGGTTTTTATGAATTTTGTTTGCATCTATTAAATGGTATGTTTACAGTTAATTCCGGTCTCTGCTATGCATTTGTTTCAATGATGTGTGTGTAAGTATGATTTCATGTTGAATGTATGAAGTCTTTGAGAGGGAGAGAATGAGTTTCAATTGGTTCTCGTCTTGAGAACTCCTGCAAGGAGTGTAATGGAAGTCCACAAAGAGTGCATTGACAGGTTTTTGAGTTTTACCTAAAAAAAGCTCAGGAGAGATAACGTTGTTCTCATACCAGCAAAAGTATGAGTATAACACAGATATATGCAAGGAGTGCATTGGCAGGTTGAAGTCTTATATTTTTTCAACACGAGTGAGTGGTTAAAGGATTTATGTTGCAAGGAGTGCACATAAGAGGAAGACATCAGATAACCAAAAGATATCGTGAGTGCCATAAGGAGTGTGCGCAAAGAACCCTTGGAATTATTGAGTTTGTAGTAGAAGACAAGATCAGAAGGGATAAAGACTTTGAGGGACTCAAAGGAAGGAAGAACGTTGAAGTCACCTCATAGAGGTTGACCCCATAAGAATTGATGCCAAGTCCTTTGGCTTGGAGCCATTGAAAATCTGAAAGGATGTTGGAATTTCTTGGAGAGAGGAATACCAAAATTTTGTGAGCCATTGGATTTAGTAGATCAGGGGAAAGGATAAGGTTGATAACCTTTCAGTGCTCACAAGCCTAGGAGTAATAGTATCCATTGGATTTGGATCAACGAGAGTCATTGATTTCTTGATTTCGGATCTCAACATTTTAGGAGTCGAGATTTGAAGTAGTTGGTTGGTGTTACATAAGTAGTCTCGATATCACGAAACATGAAGTCGCGATGCAATCGTGGTCATCAATTTAAGATAAGGCACAAGACCATCAGATCTATTCCTAGGGAGAGGTCCCACATCATGTTTCGGGGTTTCATGGATGTGGAGTGTTGGGGTTGTATAACGCCAATACCCCAAAAATAGAGATTCATGAAATACCTTTTTGGATAAAGGTTGTGGTCACATTGGTTGGTCACGTGGGTAAGAGTTTGCACCTAGTACTTGTTCACATAGGTGTAGCTCCTAAGAAGGACCTATGGTTACAAGTGTGAAGATTCCAGCTGGGAATCAAAGAGCCATTTCGGCTCAAGGGGAGATTACAAACGATCCTTAGACCGGGAGGTTGAGCAGAACTTGTTGAGGTAGGGGTGTTGCGTTAGGTGGTATCAAAGAACAAATTTTGAATCTATGTAGTAAAGAGAAGATTTGAACAATGCCTCCTAGAGGACGTCAAGACATACCAATGCCCGATCTAGCCATAGAAAGGGAAATACAAGAACTTCATGCTCAATTAGATTCTATGGAGACACCACAAAGATGAACTATTGATACAGGAGATGTCAGTGAATACAAAAGTGAAAACGAGTCTAGAGCCGAAGAAGAAGTTGTAGCTGAAGATGCTGTAGAAGAATGTCTATTAAGAGTTGTTGCAAGAATAGGGTTTAGAGAAAAAATGGGCATTCTGATGTATGAAGGAAACTTATATGTTGAGAAGCTTCTATATTGGTTTAGAGATCTAGATAAATACTTTGATTATGAAGATATCGAAGAAGATAATAAGGTAAAACATATTGTCACTAGACTTAAAGGGCATGCAACACTGTGGTGGGATGAACTGCAGGCTGAGAGGCATTGCAAGGGCAAGCGAAGAATCAAAATATGGGATAGGATGGTAGCAAAAATGAAGGCCAAGTTTATACCTATGGAAGATCAAATTAACCTATTTTGAAGAATGCATAATTTGAGACAAAAGGGGATGATAGTGAAGGAATACATTGAAGGGTTTTATCGACTTAACATTAGAGAAGGTCATCACAAAAGTGATGATGAAAAGGTTTCCAAATACATGAATGGTATGAGATATGACATTCAGGATGAGATGAGCACAGTGACAATCATAAATGTGGAAGATTCTTATCAGATTGCTCTAAAAGAAGAAGAAAAATTGGCCTGAAAGTAAGGTCAAAGGGGTAGAGGTAGAAGTCAGAGAAGAGGCAAAGAAATTTCCTAGGACAGAGTACAAAAGCCCAAATATGAAGAAACGAAACCTCATAATCACCTAGAAAGGGGAGGAAGTTCACAAGGACGATAGAATTCAGATAAGAACACTTTTCCGCGAGCAAGAGGAAGAGGCAGAGGAGGCAAGATAAAATGTTTTGCTTGTGGAAATATCAGAAATAAATCTTTTGAATGTCCTGATATAAAAAGAGATGGAGGAGGAGAATCTCACATTTCAGAAGTGTAAAGGCAAAATGTTGAAGCAGAAGATGCAGAAGCCGAAAAATCTTTAATTATGAGGAAAATTCTCTTGAAGCGAGAGAAAGAGGTGGAGAATCCAGTCTAGAGAAACAATCTATTTAGAACTGCTTGCAATACCAAGGATAGGGTATGCAAGGTGATAGTGGATAGTGGAAGCACAAATAATCTAGTATCCACAGAAATGGTGGAGAAGATGGAATTGGAGACAATTTCACATCTGAGCCCATATAAGGTCTTATGGTTGCAAAAAGGACACCAGGTAACTATCACTAAACAATGTTCAATTCAATTTAAGATAGGGGTTTACAGAGATGAGATCTTATGTGATTTTATTTCCATGGATGTCTGTCATCTTTTTTTGGGAAGACCATGGAAGTGAGATCGGAAGAGCGTCGTGTAGGGGAAGAGTGTAGATCTCGCCATGGATGTCTGTCATCTTTTTTTGGGAAGACCATGGAAATATGACATAAATGTTGTTCATGATCAGAGAAAGAACACATACACCTTAGAGAAGAATGAAAGGACACATATGTTACTACCAATTGAAGACAAGAAGGTGAAAGCAAAAGCAAGCAACACTATACTTCTCATGAGTGGGAATGAACTTCTTGATGAAGTAAAGAAATAAGAAGACATGCAATTTGTTGTGGTAAGGAAACCTAGAGTCATTTTGACCATTACTTCGATAGATGATCTACCGAAGGAAATTTAGGAAATGCTGGAAAAATTCACTGATATAGTGGTGGACGATTTACCCTGTTCATTTCTTCCCATTAGAAGTAAAAGCCATCACATTGACCTTATACCAGGAGTGATTTTACCAAAAAAATCAGTGTATAGATTGATGCCGCAGGAGAATGAAGAGGTTAAGAATCAAGTCCATGATTTGATGGACAAGGGGTTGATAAGAGAAAGATTGAGTCCATGTGTTGTACCAACAATGTTAAGTCCAAAGAAGGATGGTGTATGGAGGATGTGTACAGGCTCGAGGGATATAAACAAAATCACCATCAGGTATAGATTTCCTTTACTGAGGATTGATGACTTGATGGATTGCTTGAGTGGAGCAAGGGTTTTTTCAAAGATTGATTTGACAAGTGGATATCATCAAATTAGAATGAGATAAGGTGATGAATGGAAGAAAACATTCAAGATGAATGAAGGGTTGTATGAATGGCTTGTCATGCCATTTGGTTTGACGAATGTGCCAAGTACTTTCATGAGGTTAATGAATGAAGTCCTGAAAGATTTCATTGGGAAGTTTGAAATTGTGTATTTTGATGATATATTGGTCTTCAGTGAAACTGAAGAAGAACATATGAAACACCTAACTCTAGTAATGAGGAGGTTACAGTAGGAGAATTTGTTGATAAATCTAAGGAAGTCATATTTCATGAAGAAAGAACTCATTTATTTGGGTTTTGTGATCTCTTTGAATGAGTGAATATGGATTTGGATAAGTTAAAAGAAATCAAAGAATGGCCATCGCCGAGAAATATCTTTGAAGTCAGAAGCTTCCATGGAATAACCAATTTGCTTAGGAAGTTCATAAAAAAATTTAGTGGAATTTATGCACCAATGATGGACACAATCAAGAAAAAGACATAAATATTTTCATTGGACAGAGGAATCAAAGAAAAGTTTCAAATTGTTGAAAGAGAAAATAATCGAGCAACCAGTTCTGGTTCTGCCAGATTTCAGTAAGACATTTCAAGTGAGATGTGATGCAAGTGGATTTGTGGTTGGAGCAATCTTAAGCCAAGACAATATACTGACTGCATACTTCAGTGAGAAGATGAATGATAACAAGATGAAATATTGCACATATTATAAAGAGTTTTATGCATTCATACAAGTGCTAAGGAAATGGAGGCATTACTTGGATCCAAAAGAGTTTGTCTTGTATAGAGACAACCATGCTTTACAATTCATAACCAGACAGGAAACATTGAACCAGAAACATGAAAAATGGGTTGAATTTTTCCAGAACTTTAATTTTGTTATAAAGAACATTTCTGAAACTGCTAACAAGGTTGTTGATGCATTGAGAAGGAAATGTTTGATTATGAAGAAGTTTTGTGTGAATACCTTAGGTTTTGGTAGCCTTAAGGATATGAACATGGATGATTCAAATTTCAGGGATGCTTATGAAGCATGTGAGAATCTTGTTCTAAGAGACAAAAGCCAATATATTGAATACTCAATCCATGATGGATTATTATTCAAAGGAAATCAGTTGTGTATCCCAAAGAGTTATATGAGAGAGAATATTCTAAAGGAAAAACATAGTGGAGGATTGAATGGACATTTCGACCATGAAAAAACATTCGCACAGCTGAAAATATATATTATTGGCTAGGGATGAGGACAAATGCCAATAAGTTTGTCAACAAATGTAGAATTTGCCAGCACTCAAAGGGGAAGAGACAAAATATAGTATTATATCAACCATTTACAGTACTAGAGAGGATATGGGACGTGGTAAGCATGGATTTTGTGTTAGGACTGCCAAGGAAACATATAGGTTGTGATTCCATATTTGTGGTAGTCGAAAGATTCTTGAAAATGGCACATTTCATTCCATGTCAGAAAACCAATGATGCAACACACATTACAAACCTGTTTTTCAAAGAAGTTTTTTGACTTCATGGCTTACCCAAGAGTATTATTTCAGACAAAGATACCAAATTTGTTGGTCATTTATGGAGGACACTGTGGAAGAAGCTAGGGACTAATTTATCTTTTAGCTCAACATATCACCCTCAGATGGATGGAAAAGATGAGCTAGTAAATCGAATTTTAGGGGACTTGTTGAGGAGTTTAGTAGTTGAACATCACAGTCACTGGGATCAGATTCTTCCACAAGTGGAATTTTCATATAATGATTCACCTAACAGGATCACTGGAAAGAGCCCATTCTAGATAATGTATGGAATGTAGCCCAGGAGAGTGTATGAGTTGACAGACTTAGAACATAGTGAGTTCAGAAGTGCTGGAGCAGAACAATTTGCAGCAGAGATGCAAGAGTTCCACAGTAAGATCAAAGAGAGGTTACAATATTCCAACCAGGAATATAAGCGCAGAGCATATCATCATAGAAGAAAAAATCAGTTTGAAGTGGGAGACTTAGTCTTAGTGCACCTGAGAAAATAAAGGTTCCCAAGTGGAATGTATAATAAATTGAATATGAAAAAGATAGGGCCGTGTAAAATCATAAGAAAATTTAAGGAAAATGCTTATGAAATAGAGTTGCCAGATGATGTGGGCATATCACCCATATTCAATGTAGCAGATCTGTATCATTACAAAATAGATGAAACAGAGGGATCAAAAGATTAGAAGGAAGTTCAATGGGTTAGATAGATACCTGTAGATGAAAATTCACAGATGGAAAAGGTCATTGATCAAAGAGTTATCAAAAAGACCCGGAAAAAAACATATTTTGAGTATTTGATAAAGTGGAAGGGATGCCCGATTGAAGATGCTAGTTGGGAAAGCGAAGCAAAGATCCAGAAACATGGACAGATGGTGCAGGAGCTCATGAATAGTTCATGATTTTTTTAGCTAGAGGAGTATGATGCAAGAGCATCATAAGCAAGCTAGAAAAGCAAGTGCAAGAGTGGAGGATAGATGGATATGCACCAACACACATTTTAAAATCATTTTGAATTTGAAAGGATAAGACATTAATGTAATATATTGAAAGGATGCATTCACATTTATGTTTTGAGTTGTAGTGCAGATCTTGATTGGTTTCTCCCATCTGTTCGTTGGAGGCATTTATTGTATTAAATGTAAAGTAGTTGTAGAATTTATTTCGATTTGATAGCTTAGAGTGTAGGAGGGAAAACTCTAGAAAGATCACTCATATGTATTTTGATGTATCATAATTCTCATTTGTAAGAATTAGAGAGATGTAGAGAAAGATAATAGAAGAACAAAGATTGCAGAAGAGTGTATAACCAAATAGTTGATGTTATAGAACCCATGTACATATGCACTTGGATTAATATAAGGAAGCTTTGATCCAACTTTCATGGTTTTTATGAATTCTATTTATATCTATTAAATGGTTTGTTTATAGTTAATTCTGGTCTCTGTTATGCATTTGTTTCAATGTTGTGTGTGTATGTATGATTTCATGTTGAATGTATGAAGTCTTTGAGAGGGAGAGAATGAGTTTCAATTGGTTCTTGTCCTGATAATTCTTGCGAGGAGTGAAGTGAAACTTTGCAAAGAGTGCGTTGACAGGTTTCTGAGTTTTACCTCAGAAAAGATCAGGAGAGATACTGTTGTTCTCATA
>CBVK0101817133.1:0-11923 GCA_900067695.1 Picea abies | reverse complement strand
AAAAGGCCATCGATCTCGCATTCCATGGGACGTTGAGCCCATTTCGGCATCCTAGCATTTCAGAATTCAGGGAAGCATAAGAGCATAGGAACGGTTGTTGGTTGTTCGCTCAAGTCCTAAAAAGCCGAAACTAGTGGGTAATAGGTGGCATTTGCTCTTCGCGTTGGAGGAGTCAACCTTCGTTGACATTTTGCATTTCGGTGATTGCAAAAGTTGTGACATTGCGTCGACAACCTCCAACTCGCGTAGCCCAAAATATTTCATGGCTTAAACAAAGGGTTTAATAAACTCTTTATGTGGTTTGGAAAAGATCCTGCACTGATCTTGGCCCGAGGGCAGGGTGTCTGCGCCATTTAACATGTCATTTTCAACCTCCATATTATCAATAGATACTTCTAAAGCATCACCAGTAACTTTGTGAATTTAGGAAATTCTTGATGGTAAGACTCCATTCAAGTCCAACTATGTATCTTTGATTCTTTTTCCCTTTGAATTCACTTGTTCAAAGACAATATTTTCAAATCTTTGTCAAATAATACATTATGGACGGTCATATATTCTTCTTCATAAAATATAGGTTCTTGAGTTGCCAATTATCCATCAGGTTGAACCCTTTTCTCTTCATCTGGAAATCCTATGTCTTTTATGTTTTCATCGAGATCCATTTATGACCCTTCCAAGTTGTCCATTTGCTTCATTTGTGTTGATGATGGTTTCAAGGTCTACAACAAATACTTCCTCAGAATTTTTATCCTCATTTTCTTCTTCTCTGTATATATAAGTTTGTACATATGGCACGCTGAAATCCAGAGAAACCATATGATTCATAAAATTTTGTTGAGGGTCAAACCCCTTAACTATATCTACCAGTTTTAAATCATATTGGTCGAATTGAGTTGCAAATTCATCAATTCTTGGGGCACTTCTTAATGTAATCTCACCAACTTCCATGGAAACACAATAATTTTTTTTTTCTTTCTTTGAAGAAAAAAATTAGCCCAGAATATGTATTGTCTACAGACTTTTGTCATGAATATCTTATCTGATACATAAAATGGGAGATAATTTGGGGCTTCCCAAGAGAAATAAACTCTTATTATCATGTACTTTTCATTCGATTCAAAGTTTCCTCTTTTATATAAAAATGTCACTTCCTCCAATGACAATATTGAAGTATTATTTCCAAACATGAGGTTTTTGAAAGTACAAATAAAAGAAAAATAAACTTCATAAAAGTGATACATCGCTTTCTACTTCCACAAAGCAAGATACCAAGTATGAACCAGGTTTGTTTTAGAATCGACCTGTTTTGATAAATTCAATCCTTGAAATACATAACAATATACAATAGCGAAGATGAAATAAGAAGACATGTATAGTTTCTTATCTTTCTTGAAATTTGATAGCTGAAATGATATCTGAGAAGATATAATTTTAGACCAGTCGAAAATTATTTTCCCTTGAATATAATAATACAAAATGTAAAGAGACAAATGAGGGGCAATAGCAGTTGATTCTTGTCCCAATACCCTAGAAAGTAGCCAAGCCATTTCTTTATAAGGTATCTTAAATAGACTGAATTGAATAACAGATAAATCCTCCAACATTGTTGTTGGGTCTTCGAGACATTTAGGAAATAAGTCCCTACCACAATTTGTATCCTCGATGAAATCTTTGGCTTGGTCGACCTTGAAGGTTGTTGTCGGTTTCGTTAACCTGAGCATTTGACTGAAAGTTGATGGTGCTAGAGAGATTGGTGACCATCCATTCAATTTAATAATTCTATGATATTTTTCATAGTTGTCTATACACCATATAACTAAATCCTTTGCATCAAAGACCTCTAGAGCACACCCTTCCTTGGAGATCCTAGAGACCCAGACATCATTATCGTTCTTTTCTTCAGACAGTAATGAAGAATAGTATATGTAGGTTCTAGACCAATGGTTTTTGGGGTCTTCCCATCAAATGTATTCAATGTATTACCACAAAATATTTATCATATTCTTGTCACCATTCTTAAGAGTTGGTGAAGGATGCACAGTCTTTCTATAATTATCAAATAATTATTTTTCCTATTAACCATTGGAGCTCTTCTTTAAAAAGAAATATTTGGAAAATTTAATTTGAATTTATGAAATTAGTCTCAAGGAGTATTCCAATAATAACGGTCCTTATGTATTTAACCATCTATAATTTCGCATAAGATATGCATTAAATGTTTTTTTTTCAGTTCATGTGAAAATGAGTGAGGACTCACAACGGAGAGGAGGAAAAGAAAGTATAGAAGAATTTTAATGAAAGAAGTCGGATTTGTGGCTTTGTGAAATATTTTGCAATATGAATAAGTATTGAATGATGGGTGGATGGAAGAAAAATAACCTTTAGAAGTGGTGAAACAAAATATGTTTTTGCGGTTAATATAAGAGGCTAAATATTGAAGTATTGAATAGACATATAAAGTCTTGAGAAAATGGCTAAGTAACAAAAATTGAACAGACAGAGAAATGAAAAGGAAGATTTTTCGAGATGTAATATGAACTTCGCTTTGGTGGTTGAAATCTTTTTGAAAATATTAAGTGTTGTAGCATCTAGAATTTTGAAATAACTCTAAGTACCACAGAGTGAATAGTAGGACTTGTGAATATGAGTTAAAGAAAAAGTTACATACTCGTGATTTTGTCGTTCTGAAAATAGCATTAAAAAGGATAAGTGTTGGTAAAAATTATAGGTAGCAGAATATGGTGGTGTATTTTGAGGGAGGAGAAGATTAAGGTTGGATTCCTAAGCCTGCCACAGATCAAAATTTTTCTAAGTGTGGAAGTATAATATAAGAGAGAGAGAGAGAGAGACTTGTGACTTAGATAATTTTAAGGTCAACAACTTGTTCCAATTGTGGGATAGTAACCCCCTGTGGGTTAATAAAGAATCCATAATCTCTACTATTGGGCATGGAATTAGTGTAAAAAGGAAAAAAGAAAACAGAAAAACATGTACAGAAGAAAAAGAAATAAAACTATGTACAAGGCAAAGCATCATTGATTAGGAAAATAAACTTTTGAGATGTTGGCCATTAAATGGAAACACATTTATTATCCCCTTAATGTCTTTGAGTAAATAAGAGTTATAACCCAAGATCTTTTCAATAGTATATGGGACAATTCATAATTCCTCGAATTTTGTATGTAAAGAAGGATTTTCCTTTGCTTTGTTCTATAGTAGTACCAGTTTCCCCTTTTGAAAATATTTTGTTGATGTTCTCTGATCAAAATATTTCTTGATGATATGTTTTTATCTGACTCATTTTATTTAATGCTTGATCTCGTTCTTCCTCCAATTTCATCAACTAATTGTATCTTATGTGTAAAGGGGAGACTTACTCTACATATTCAATGTTCACAACATATTTTAACACATTTAGTTCCAGATTGATAGGCATGTGTGCTTCTTTTTCATACACCAGTATATATGGGGAGTTTCCAATGTTATAATTTGGTGTTAATCTACTCGCCCATAATGCATCTATTCATTTTAAATGATAATTTCATTGATTAGGATCAACCATTTTCTTGAGGATTTGGATCAAAGTCTTATTTGTAGATACATCCAAACCATTTCCTTGGGGATAATAGTTTGATGATTGTCCCATTATGATACCAAATTCTCCACAAAAATTGGTAAACTTTGATCCCATTATGATACCAAATTCTCCACAAAAATTGGTAAACTTTGACCCAATGAATATTGATCCATTATTTGTGATAAATTTTTATGGAGCCCTCAATCTTGCTAGAATATTTTCTTTAAGGAATCTTATGAGTTCATTTGAATCAACCTTTTTTAATGCTACTGCCTCTTGCCATTTTGTAATATAATTTGTAGCTGTGAGAATATATAAATGTCCTTTACATGGTTTTGGATTTATTGGCCCAATTACATCCAATCCACATTGTGTGAATGGTTCTTATATTGATATAGGTTGCAGAGACATTGTTGCCCTCTTCATTCTTCCTAAAACATTTTGACAAGAAATGCATTTCCTTATCATTGAGTATGAATCTTTGAAAATAGTTGGCCAATAATATATGGCTCTCATTATTATATGTGCAGTAGTTGTAGGTGTGAAGTGCCCACCACAAATCCCCTCATGAAATTATTCCATCAGTATCTAGGCTTTTGTTGCATCAACACATCTCAACATCATTCCATCAAAATTTCGGCAACCAACACATAATGATTCACTTTCATCTTAAGTGCTCTTATTTCTTGGGGAGACATGCCATCTAGAAACTAGCGATATTTTAAATAGAAAATGATATATTTATACCATTTGGAAGTTGATGCAGGGGATCTTGTCAAAATTTATATAAATCCATTTAGTTAATCGGAACCTACAATAACATTGAATAACCCCTATCCTCTTATTTATTTTAGTGTCTTAATATCAATGTCATAGTCTTGGATTTTTGCCAACCAATTCACCCATTTCCCTTCTCTCAATTGTTGATTGAGAAACAGTTTTACTGGAGAAATAGGATTATATGCTATGACATGGGATGACAAAATATAAGTTCTAAAATGAGCCACTGCCTTAACTAGGGAAAGAGATTGCTTCTCTAACTTTGAATATTTCAATTCATAATCATGAAGATTTTTTCTCGTGAAACTTGTTGGTAGTTCTTCGCCTTTAATATTTCTCCGTGTAAGAATAAAAACAATAGTCTCCTCTTAAGAAAAAGAATATATGATGAAATATTTATTAAAATCTAGGTTTATCAATACAAATGTTTCTCTATGTAAGAATAAAAGCAATAGTCTCCTCTTAAGAAAAAGAATATATGATGAAATATTTATTAAAATATAGGTGTATCAATACAAATGTAGTGGCGATAGCATGTTTGATATTTGTGAATTCTCTTTGAATGTCTTTGGTCCATTCAAATCTTTGATCATTTTTCAACAATGCATTTATTGGTTTAACAATTGTTGCATAATCTGAGACAAATATTATTACAAAATTTATTTTTCCAAAAAATGATTGCAGTCCCTTTTTTGAATTCGAAGGATTTAGATCATTGATATTATTGATTCTATTAGGATCAATATATATTCCTTCTTTGTTGAAAATATGTCCCAAAATATTTCCTTTTGAAATTGAGAATAAGCATTTATTTGGATTAAGAGATATTCCATATAATATGCATCTTTGAAAAACTTCTCTTAGATGATGAATATGATTTTTTTTTATCTTAGAATGAATGGTAAGATCATCTTGGTAATATGCCATAAATATCTCGATCAAATCCTTGAAGGCATGGTCCATAGCTCTCTGAAAATTTTCTCCTGCATTTTCAAGCCAAAGGGCCACGCGGACATAAGAATATGTCTCCCAAGGTGTTATGATTTTTTTTTTTGATATGTCCTCTTCTGCAACCAACACCTGATTGTATCCCAAAAAAACATCTAACATTGATATCAAAGTTGAACCAGTGACTTGTTGGAGTAACCTTTCCATGTTAGGAAGGGGATAATTATCATTAATGCTCACCTTGTTCAAATCTCAAAAATCAACACACCAGCAAATTTCACCACTCTTCTTTCTTACGATGATAGGGTTTGAAAACAATTATGAATGCCTGATTGGGAATACTTTTCCAACTTTCCTCAATTTCTCCAATTCAATTCTCATTTGGGGTTTTAATTTTGGATTTATTATTCTCAAATTTTGTTTGAATTTATTTGTCCCTTATTTCAATGGTATAATATGATCGAATATAGATTTATCATATGCCTTCAAATCATCATTAGTCCACGTGAAAAAATCAAAGAAATCTTTGAACAAAGAGGTATATTGATTAATTTCATTTTGTGTGTAGCTAGTCCCAAGGTTTATATATTTTGGAGATTCTTTAGTCCCGATATTTGTCTCTTGAGTTTCTTGCACCTTTCTGGTAGATACTTCTTCCTTCAAATTTGGAATCCTCACTTGACCATCTCTTGTTAATATACGCTCAAAATTGATACATTTTTTAAGAATTGGTGCAAGATCATTGAGAATCTCATATGTTTCAGCAAGAAAATCGGCCAACTCTTAATTATTTTTTAACACTTGCAAATGATATCGATTATCATGTACTGATGGCCTGGAAATTATTTTCACTTGAAAGGTATTCTAATTCTAAAAATCATCAGGATCAAACAAAGATGCAACAACTTCCAGCGAGTCTTCTTTTTTATTTCTTTCCCTGGGAATAAATGATATGTTAAATGAGTTGAAGGAATACATCAATTCATCTACTATTTTGGTATAGAGTATTAATTATTCCATTTTCATCTTGTATTTTTTCCTGATTTGATTTATAACAAGTTTAGAGTCGCCAATTATGATCAAGTGTTCAATATTCATTTGGATTGCAAGATTCATTCCTGATATTAATGCCTCATATTCAACTTCATTGTTCGTACAAATTCAATCCTGATAGTGTGAGGATATATAACTGAATTGGGGATTTTGAACATAATTCCTACTACGCTCCCTGAGATGGAACAGGAACCATCAAAAGGCATCCTCCAAAATCCTTCAAAAGAATATTTTACTTCTTTTTTCAAAATATATGTTTTCTCTTGATCAAGGACAACATAATTTCCTATATCGGCATCAATACAATCTTTCATTAATTCATTGTCCTTTTTCTTGAAGGAAAATGGTTTTCTTGGTTCACGAGGAACTCTAATCATTGTTCCATCTTTATTTGGAAACATCATGCAACTCCCATTATTCATGATATACCCTCCTATCAATGAATACCAACCTGTCCCAAGAACTACTCAATAATCTAGAGGAAGATCAACCACTACAATTGTAAACATAGTTGTGATATGTGGGGCATCAGTTATCCAAGCACAAAAATATTTTATTTCTCCATACACTGGGACTTTTCTTGAATCAATGGCATAGATACTCTCCCTGATTTCATAATACTTGGTACAACTCATCCCAAGTGCTTCCATTATTGCTAATGGAATGATATTAATTGCCGCTCTAATATAAATTAAGCAATTATGAAGTACCACATCATGATTTTCTATTGTAATATAAAAAGGTGGGACTTTACCTTTTGGTTTTACTCTTGATTTATTATGATGTTTCTTTGGATTTGATGAAACAACTTCAATTCTATTACTTGGATCATCTAAAAATTTAAGAATTTTTTCCCT
The DNA here is from genome assembly GCA_900067695.1 of Picea abies. Taxonomy (NCBI): domain Eukaryota; kingdom Viridiplantae; phylum Streptophyta; class Pinopsida; order Pinales; family Pinaceae; genus Picea; species Picea abies. Next base: position 4,705 of record CBVK0101817133.1, on the reverse strand, counting down.
CTATTGCGGGATTTTGATAACTTCCATGAATGGAAAAGTGATTCTTAATTTTGTCAGATCATCAATCACATTATATGTCATTTGTGGAGGATTCTTTGCTTGATTTACAATTGGTTGTTTCTTAATTACTTATCCTCCATTATGTCTTATCTTTTCCTTTTCTTTCTCTACATTTTCTTGTGTTTTAAATTTATTTGTTTGTGCTCTTGTTTGCAAAACAATGTCCCATGAGATATCAATTTATCTGTGCTCATCAAATATATACATGGATGACTCACTTTCATCTGTTTGTGCAGATTCAAGAATTTCTTCTTGAACAAAATCATCCTCTTGATTTTCAATTATCTCATCTTCAAAAATTTCTTCTAATATTACAACATTTGGATTTGGCACCCTAGGTGCCCTCTATCCGAATTCTTCATGTGTACCATCATTTCTTATTCTTTGTCCTTGAACAAAATTTCACCTCTATTTTTTAATAGTCATTCTTTGATTAGGAGCAAAAATTTCATTTAATCTTAATATTGTTAATTTGTTTTGCATATGTCTAATAGTTTGGTTCATTTGTGTTATCTCCATCCTTTGTCTAGTCTCTTTCGTCATTGTTGGATCATTTTTCACGATAAGAATTACTCCTTTGAGTATCCCTCCATTGATTCTTTGGTCTCCAATATTTTATTCTCTTTGATATTCAACTTTTCTTGAAGTTGATACTCCTTGATTTTCAATATTAACGGTATCCATTTATCTTTGAACTTTTCCTAGAATGATATCTAGATTTGCATATGTCTCCAACATAATTTCTTCCATTTATATCACTTTATTCATTGCATTATTTAGATCAACAATTTTTGCAACCCTGGTAGAAAAATTCATGTTTGAAGGCATTCCATTTTTGTAACACCCAAGTATGACTAGAGTATTTGGCCTCTCATTTTCTTGGATCTTGATAAGAGTTCTTAAAAATCAATAATTGAAGTCTCGAATCCTTTCACCTTTTTTTAAATGGATTTGGGTGAATTGTGTGAGTAGACTATGATATGCTATTAGAAGAGAATACATGGTCAAAAACATACCTTCTAAATCATCAAAGGTGGAGATTGAATTTATTGAAAGGGACATATACGATTCCTAGGCTTGGCTTGTTAGTGTTTGAAGAAATAATCAAACCATTGTTGGATTACTAAGAAGGGGGTGAATCAATAATAGGGTAATTTAATCCTTTTAACCACATTATGTAGGTGTTATTTATCTGTATGATCAATATACCGTTATAATTTAACAAGTGCATAATTTGACTTCTTTGACCTTCTAGATAACTCTTGAGGGTTCTCCAAGTTCACAAGGCCATAACTCTCTAACCGTGAGGATTTATGTGACATTCCACATATCACCATAAATGACATGACATGTACTATCCATCTAGAATAGTCTTACCTGCAAATTCATTGGTCTTCATACTGTTATACATCAAACAATGTTGAGTCCCTTAACCATATTGTTGGGGATACTGAATCAAGGGTTGACATCAATGAAAACCAGCCCAATGAATCAACAAACATTACATCATCATGTTCCACCAAATGAATCTCACATAAGCTTATAAATTTTTCCATATGTTTCTTTGGATCAGTTGATCCATCTCCTGGAAATGTTGGCAAGGGATATTGGGAAACTTATTTTGTTCACCGTAAAGATTTGAAGGGATGTTTTTAACCCTTATCTGTGGAATTATTTTTCTTCTCCTTCCTTCATGATTTTTAGGAGGGTTTTCATTTCCTTCTTCTCTATCGTCCATGATCAAATATTTTTCTTTTTTGATGGTGGAAATTTCTCCAATTTCTTGAAGTTGTTTACTTTTACCCCTTGTTATTGGTCCTTTGTACAATTCCATATTCAATTTCTCTCATGTCTTCTCTTCCTTCTTGCAATTTATATTTCCTCCTCAGGAGAAAGAGTCTCCCAGGATCTTTTGAGCTCTTCACGATTTTGGGCTATCGTCAACACTAAATCATATAATTGATGAAAAATAATTGTATGATTGCCTAATCCAACTTGTGAATTGGGTTGGTTAGGTTGAGGCTAAGTCATAAATAATTCTCACTTGAAACCATCTTTTTTTTCTTGTCCTTTGTCTAGTCGCCAAAATTTTTGATGTTGGAATCGGTTAATATCGAAACAACAACCTCATAAGGATTCAAAACCCTCCTTTTTTATAGAGGTTTTACTCCTCTTTGAAAATCCTCAGATGAGAGTTCTAATTCAAATGATCTAGATAAAGAGTTAGTATAGTAAGATGCATATGCATAGCCAGAGCAAAGGCCCAAGTGGGGCAAGACTACTATTCAAGATGCAGGGGATCTTGTTGGGGATCCAATTGATACTAGGATGACTCGATATGATTTAAAGGAGCCTCCTCTTGCACTCACGTCCACTGAATTGATGCCACCCAAGAGTATTTTCTTGGTTCAATCTTCAGATTCACAATCTTATGGTGATGTTGTTGGAAATCCATTTTGGGAATACGCCATGCAGGAGGATTACAATTTCCTCCTCGAGAACCAAACTTGGGATATGGTTCCCCTTCCTTTAGGACGGAAACTTTTTAGGTGCAGATGGGTCTACAAGACCAAGAGCATAGTGGATGGGCAGGTTAGAAGATACAAATCTAGGCTAGTTGTCAAAGGCTTCCAATAGTTGTCAAAGGATTTCAACTATTAACTAGAAGGAGGCTCTGACCCTCTATATTTTTAGGCTACAACCTGAGGGAAGCTCCAAATCCCCAATTCTCTGGATACAACTAGAATGAGGCTACAACCCCTTATGTTCTTCGACTACAACCATAAGGTGGATACAACAACGTAACTTTTCCATGTCATGTCACCATGAAATATATGTGTCAAATGATGAAACCAATTCCACTATGAGATAATGTCACGTACCCACTATGACATAATAGATTTTTAGCCTTTTTCTCGAGGGACAGAATCCTCGAAATCCTACGGGGGCCTAGCGCAGGGTAGCTCTTCCCTTGTCCACCTCCATGAGATCGTTGGTTATGACCACAGGCCAAACAAACTAGGCGCCTTTTCACATTTCGGGACTCAGCGATACAGGCACGTCAAGTGTTTCGACTCTACAAACCCTGAAACCCAAAATCTCTCCTTCAAAGAGATCGACGGCTGCGAGTCTCCCCCTACTTTGACAGTCCTGGCCGTATTGGGATTTTGGTAACCGGAAGTTCATAAAGAAAGAGAGTCGAGTCTTTCGACTCTTCAAACCCGGAAATCCTAAATGGGCTAAGGTAGTCATTTCCACCATTATCTCGATGTCATGTGAAATCCGGCTAGGACGCAAGTATGAACGCTTATCTCTTTTGGGTTTCGTGACTTCACAATTTGCGTTGCAAGTGTTCCTTACCTTTTGGAATGCCGAACCCTGAAACACGATATAGGTCAATAGGGTGTTGACTCCTTCCCTGTGACGAGAATACGCCACCTGTCACCTCCACGGGACCCTTGTTCTTGGATGTACCACTTGTCATCCATGTGGCTCCTACATCTAGGATATGTCACCTGTTCGCTCGATCCATCAGCTTTCGGGACTCAAGAGAACAACAAACTATCATCCCCTTCTCTCTACAAAACCCATATTCCGATACACGGGTTCTTGTACGAGATCCAATTATCCCCGGTGGTTTGGATCCAACAGTCCAGATTCTTTCAGAGTTTTCCCCAAACTCGGGCTGCTCACCACAGGTCTCCTCCGATGGACGGTCAAGACCCTTTTGGGACTCCTCCTTTCTACCACAGAGTGCATCGGGGTTTCGAGCACCGAGATTTTGCGACTTGCGAAAACGAGGGATCTTGCCCTTGGGTTTCCCAGGTGCCGAAATTCCGACCATCATCCATGTTTCCTCTACAAATGGATGGTCCAGGTAACTCCCCTGGATCTTGGGAATGTTTCCTCTACAAATGGATGGTCCAGGTAACTCCCCTGGATCTTGGGATCTACGGTCTTGATTCCTTCGCTATTTGCAAAGGCCAAAAAGGGGTCGAGGCATTAACGCCTACATTCCTTCCTCCAATCTAGCAGTCGTGACAGACCTCAGATCCTCCGAAAGGATCTCGTTCGTTCATCTAGAAAATGAAAGGGTACTCTCTTTCAGTATTTGAAGCTTGTTATCCTTCCTGAACTTCGTCAACTATGAAGGACTTGAGAGTGTTTTGCTCTTTCTCCTGGACTTGACTCTTAGAAGAGTCTTCAGCACAACTATTTCACTCATTCATCAAGGGGTTTTGGGGTTCTATTTGATCGCAGAGAGCATGTGCATAATCGGCACTACCTCTCATGAACTTAATGAACTCCATCCTCTAAGGGACTCAGGACGACTAGGTGAGTAAACCATCGTACATGCAACTACACCTAAGATCGACGAGCTCACAGCTCGTGGCTCTATCTTAAGACACTACAGAACGCTAGAATTTATGGGAACGAGTCATGTCCGAACCCTATAATTCCTTTCTTGCCTAATTATATGACTCAGTAGAAAATATAAGGGATACAAGATATACATTAAGCATTCATTCACATTCCAGAAAGCAAGCACATCATACCAATTCATACACCGTTATAACTAAATTACACAGGGTCAGAATTCACTTATCTATTACAGGTTGCCGCCAACCAACTGACTGTGGGTGTT
>CBVK0101817121.1:0-10672 GCA_900067695.1 Picea abies | reverse complement strand
AAATCAAACCCAAGGACCAACATAAAATGACTTTTATTTATCCTTGGGGTACCTTTGCGTATCGAAAAATGCCTTTTGGAATGAATAATGATGGAGCTTCCTTTCAACGATCCATGTTGTTTTCTTTTCATGACCTCAAACTCATAGTTGAGGCGTACCTAGATGATATAACATCACGTTCTCACAAGAAATCAGATCATCCTACCCACTTACGACTAATCTTTGAGCGGTGTCGCTACTATCGAATCCATTTGAATCCAAACAAGTGTATATTTTGGATTACATTGGGTTGTTTATTAGGTTTCACTATGTTGACAAAAGGGATCATGGTTGATCCTCTTAAGTTTGAGGCAATAGTTCAATTTCCTCCCCCCACGCACAATACCCCAGCTTCAGATCTTACAAGAAAAAGTGAACTTTCTTCGATGTTTTGTCGCTAATTATGTCAATATCACTAAAGGGGTCATGTTTCATTTGAAACAAGAGGTCCCATTCTATTTGGATGAAGCAACTCTAACATCTGCTCCTCTGCTTACACCTCCTGATTATAAAAAATATTTCTTGTTGTATTTGGATGCTGCAGATTCGACCATCGGCATGGTCTTGGTTTAGGAGGATGAAACTCTCAAAGATCACATTATTTATTACCTTATCCGAGGCATAGTTAGAACATAAATCAACTACTCTCATGTTCATAAACTTGCTTTGGGGGTTTTCCACACTGTCCAACGGTTCTGTCACTATATATTATTTCGCAAGACCACCTTCATTGTCATCATCAACCCTTTCCAATATGTGTTAACACAACAGGTCATTGGAAGAAATATCAGTGGATGGATTGTTATCCTACAAGGGTTTGACTTGGATTTTGTCTCCACTAAATCTAAAAATTCATTGGTCTTCGTCGAACTAATTTCGGAACTACCAGTCGAGTCTGGTGATATTATACTCGAAGAGTCACCTATCAACGAAGATATTTTTCTAATTGCATATTTGGACCCCTGGTATGGAGATATACTTGTGTATCTTAATACTTTGAATTTCCCTTCTTATTCTTCTCATGATGAGCATTGATGAATATGACACCAAGTGAGAAACTATCTCATCCTTGATGACACTTTTTATCATTGAGGTGTATATTTCATTCGAGTCTGGTGATATTATACTTGAAGAGTCACCTATCAATGAAGATATTTTTCTAATTGCATATTTGGACCCCTAGTATGGAGATATACTTGTGTATATTAATACTTTGAATTTCCCTTGTTATTCTTCTCATGATGAGCATCTATGAATATGACACCAAGTGAGAAACTATCTCATCCTCGATGACACTTTTTATCGTTGAGGTGTATATTTCATTCCTCGACAATGTCTTACTCATGAAGAAGGAGAGCTCATTTTGAATGAATATCACACCAGGGAATGTGGTGGTCATCTGTCTGGGTTGGAAACATCCCAAAATATTCTTTGCATAGGATGCTTCTGGCCCTTGTTAATCAAAGAATGTGTTGAGGTAGTCAAGAAGTGTCACCTGTGCCAGATCTTCTATCAGAATATGCGGGTACACCCTACTCCTATGTTTTCAGTCATTGTTGTTAGTCCCTTCACAAGTGGGGGATTGATTTCACTACACGGCACTTGACTTCTACCAGGGGGAATCTCTATATCATCATAGCAGTAGACTACTTCACAAAGTGGGTCGAATCTATGCTGACATTTAACAATGATGGAGAAATTGCTGCTCTTTTCATCTTCAATAAGATAGTAGCAATATTTGGTATCCTGAAGGATGTTGTCACTGACCATGGTAGTCACTTACAGAATAAAATGATGACTGAATTAACACCAAATCTCGGTTTTAAAAAAGAACATTCATCACCTTATTACCCACAAGAAAATGGTCAGGTATAAGTTGTGAATAAGTCTCTCAAGGATATTCTTCAATGGACGACCAATTCAGCCAAATCAAATTGGCATTTGATGTTATATTCATCGTTATGGGCGTATCAAACTTTTGTAAAGACTGCTACTACTTTTTCACCTATTCAACTCATTTATGGGCTAGAAGCAGTCTTACCAATGGAATGTCAAATCCCTTGTTTGAAGTTGGCAGTGGAACTACTACTCGACACTACACCGCTTGAGGAGCGCCTTCTATATCTCAAGCAGGCTGATGAGCATCGACGTGATGCAGACTTGGATAAAGTGGCCCATAAGAAATGATTCAAATGTCAATATGATTGGTTCATTTTCCCTCATATTTTCTCTGAAGGTGATCTTGTCCTGGTTTATGACCAAGACAAAGATTCTTGGAGGTAGGCAACTTCAAACCCATGTGGTTCAAACATTTCCTTGTGAAAGAGGCCTTAGATAAGGGTGCTTACCATATGGTTGATTTCGAGGGAAATGCCTTAGCGGAGCCTAGAAATGGTATCTACGTTCAGAAGTACTACTCTTAGGTCAGTCACCTGGGTGGGTTCTTTTATATATGTATAGTCTTTTATACATTTTTTGTCTTTCTTCATTTTATGGACATGTAGTTATTTATGTATTATTTTTCACTATGGAATATGTCAAGTGAATCAGAGGTTTACTTTGGGTTCGCAAATGGCACTATATGACACACTCAGAGGCTTTCTTCCAGAGCTTGGGTGATTTTCACACCCAGAGGCCAGTTGCTATCTTCCATAGGTATTTGTCTAGGCGACACAACCAATAATGTTTTCGAGTACATCATAGTGATAGAATTACTACATGACACTTTGTCACATGGTATTTCTCACCTCTAGGTTTACTTATATGCTCAACTGGTTGTGTCCCAGTTAAATGGGGTTTACCGCATTTATGATCCCACTCTTCACTGACTATTCCTTAGGGTACATCTCTTATAACAATCATTTGATTATATTACTTATATTCATGTTCCTAGGAGATTTAATCATTTAACTCATACTCTAGCTAATCAAATTTTAGATTGGCATGTTGCTCACATGTAAACATAAAACACACACATAAATTTGTAAAAAATGTCATCCATAAAACAAGAAAGATATATATATATATGTGTGTTTGTGTGTGTGTGTCCAAAATGGTGTCATGAGTAAAAAATTGGGCATGAAAACCTCAAAATTAATCGGTATACATCGTCAGGCTTAAACCCTCAAAATACATAGTAAAAAACATGCCCTCGACATGTAAGTAGTCCAATGCTATCTAAGTTCTAGGCCTATTGTCCCTACTATAGTGGACAATGGAATTTGCAATATGCTATAATAACTGGACCCAGGTTCAAAGCACCCCTACTACATGTGGTTGCATATCTAGGGGGAGATCCTCGATCTTAGCCATAGGAACTACGCGAGTGAGAGCAGTGAGGTTCCTCTCCACTCATCATAGGACTCTATTAGCATCTACGGTTGGGGGTGCTCCCACAACTATTGATCCTTGTGTTTTTGTTGGTCCTGCCTCTGGTCGAGGACGAAGCCTGGTCTTGGTGAAGTATGCCGATCGAAAATGTCCCACATCTTTACATAATAGATTTGTAAGTTAGTACTCTGACGCATACATAAAAAGGATATGTCTGAGATTTAAAAAATTTAATAACTTTAAACTATATATGTTACCTATCTCGTCGTGCTCCTCGCCAAGGGGAATGGGCATGTCAGGATCTCTAATGAAGCTAATCCTTGCATAGGTATATTACTCTATGAGTGGGATTTGACATGCCTGCTAGTCGAAGAATTTATTGTCAAAGGCCTCTTAGGTCCTTCCTCCACCTTGTCTCGACAGTAATACTGCCCACCTACACAATGTTGGGAAGGGGGAAATATGTCCCTGTACTATCTCTCTCAGACTGAGACTGGGAACCCTCTCGAATAAGAATGAGAATATAATGGTACCAAACCCAAATTTCTTGTTGGTATGCCTATGACACTCTATGATATGTCTCTTCATGCACACTAGCATGGTAGTACTCCGGTCAAAGATAGTCACCTCTAAACATTGAACTGCATAGTGCATCTGTGCATGAGAGGCCTGATGGAGTGCTTTGGATCTAGTAATATGCTTGATCATGAGTAGAATAGATCACAAAGAGAGGTTGGTAATCTTGTGAATTAGCACCTGATAACCTACCTTCTTGGTACCATCCTCACAATACATCATGATATAATCCTCTATGTTGAACGAATCTAGAGGAAAAGTCCTCAAGTTAACCGTTTCCCCTCTCCTAGTGAGGTTGGTCAAGAAGTAGAAATTACTTCATGGTTGGGTTCAATGATTGACCCTCTGATATGAGCACCTCTATGTCGGGATGACAGTACTCTACTAAGGAATTAAGGAACCTCAGTTGTTCCCTGATGAACAGACACTGAAAGAATTTCCATATGCCACATTGTTTTAGCGTAGTAACCACCACAACCACCTCCTCGACCAAGACATCCATCTCCTCATGCTCCCTCTCTCTCTAGTGCACATACATCCTGTCACATAAAAAAACTGGAGAGAGTTTAGTACTTGGGTTTTATTTTTTCAATATAAATGGAGGTGTATGTGGGATGTAGTTTATACAGTCACGTATGTACTTAGGCTACTTATTTCTCTGCCTGAGTACATTTGAGGGCTAGCCTTGAAAAACCCGTGTACACATAGATGTGACCCTTTTATAAGGGCGCACGCTTCCTAAATTAAAAATTAAATACAAATAATGGAATTTAAAATTTAGAGGAGGGGATTTATACTTGGTCCAAGTAGGAGGGTTTTTCGTCCACCAAAGCTCCTAGAATTCGCATTTTTGACAGAGGGATTTTTTGAATTTTTGTTAATTATCAAATTGAAATGGTTAAAATGAGTTGTCCACCTCTATTTATAGACATTTTGGGCCCTTTTTTCCCTAATTTGGTCCCCTTTTTCACTTTTCCCAGCTTGGTGGCTACTTGATTTCTCTTTTGAGTTATCTTTCAGTCTTCCTGATGGACCCATTCTTACAGTTTAGTGATTTTTTGAGATGGGTTACATTTACATCCTTCCATGGTAACAGTCATTTTTTTCAACTTTGGTATATAAGTTAGGTTTTCACTCCCATATTTCTTCATATCATTGTCTTTTCCACTTTTCCATAGGATCAGTCCCACTGAAAAGTCGTATTTCGGTGGTAGAGCCTAACTCTACATGAATTCCCTAGGTAGATCCTTTTCTTCATTTTGGCATCCATGCTATGAGTTTTGACTATAGGCTTGGGAGTACTTGTTAGTCCCTCCATGATTACATATTGAAGACACATTCCTCTTACTAATCATTGTTCTTGGCCTTACCCACTTGACTCCCTAATAAGCATGCTTTATTGTCTTTCAAGCTCACTTTAAATTTTGAAAGCAACATCCAACAAGACTGTATTTATTCTTTTTGATCTCATCTAGATTACTTGAGAAAAGTAGCCCCCCTAGAGTCTTCTTTAATCCCTTTTTAGACTCTCTAAAATTGAAAATATTGTCGAGCGATCTTGTTTCCCTTCACACTCGCCAAACTTAAATTTGAAGGCACATATGTCTGGTTGTATTTTACCCATTTTTTCGATTCGGATGCATAATTTTATGAATAAATGTATGCTCTAGAGGAACTTCAATTCACTAGAAGAGTATTCTCATGCATAATTTTAACCCCTTTTTGGGCCCGAGGTACTAAAGTTTTGAAAAAGGAACATTCTCCTTGGTTTTGGTTTATCTCTTTNNNATTCTCCTTGGTTTTGGTTTATCTCTTTTTCGGGCCTTGGAGATTACTTATGAAAAAGGAACCCCCCCAAAGTCTATACTTAAGCTCTTTTTAGACTCCCTAAGTATGAAAACATCGTCGAGTGACCTTGTTCCTTCACACTCACTAAAATTAGTCTAGAAGAATATATACTTGGCATGAGTTTAATCCTTTTTCTAGACAACAAATTATTCTAGAAAGTGGTATGCCTTGAGAGATTCGTCTCATCGAGAGATTTCTCCTTAGTTATATTTAATACTTTTTCAGGCTAAGGAGACTAAACCTAGAAAAAGGTTGTGAGTCCATAGTTAAGTTGTTTTCAAACTTCTTAAAATTGAAAACATGGCCGAGTGATCTTGTATTTGTCACACTCATTAAAATGGTTTTTGAAAATACGTCCTTTCGATGAAATTTTAACCCTTTTTCAAGCCAATTGGACTAATTATGAAAAAGGTACTCCATGTAGTCTTCTTTAACATTTTTTTAAACTCTTTAAAACTTGAAAAAACCATTGAGCTTACCTTCTCTAGTCTTGTAAAAGTTTACATGGAAGGAGTCTTGTTGTGTATTTCTTAATCACATTGTGGGTCTCATATTTTCATATTTTGCCTAATGTCAGCTCCATGTTTCTCTCAACTAAAACTTTAAAGAATTCCTTATATGCAAGCCTTGAAACACTTTTTTCCTTTGTGATCTGACACCTTGACCCATGGAGGAATTTTCTTTGAGTGTCCTTATCTTACACATGTCTCCTTGTCTTGAGAATCATTATGTTCCATGCACTTGGAACCAGTTTTCTTGCTTGCGATGGCCATTCCTCCTTTGTAACATATCATTCTTTTATTCTTTTTCAAGCTAATTGAAAAAATTAAAAATACAAAAGAAATCAAATATTCCAAAAAGAGGGGACGGGAAATATCATCCCGAGGTACCCCTATCATCCCGAGGTACCCCTATGGATGGTTTTTCCTACATGTCCGTGTTGAGATGAGTTTGCATCTAACAAGAGGATACACACATAGTCTGACAGAAGAAGGCGCAGATGAAAGGCTTTGAATGCAATGGGCAGATCACGCTCCTCGTAGTCGTGGATTGATCTGAGTATAAATCGATCAATTCAATATTTTTTAAGGGTCATTGAATGGTTGAGAAGAGCTCCCTACTGTGTAATTTTGATGCCATAACTATTCTCTAGTTATGTATCAAATTTGAGGTTTTTACATAAATAGAAGTCAACTTCTTTAATCTTTTTGTTTAAATTGTGTTGAAACACTCAGACATGGAGGATACAGTCGAGCGTTGTGGCTCTATTTTAATGTAGGTTTGATTATAGTATTGCTATGACCAATTTTAGTTAGCTTATTTCTTATCTTATCTCCCCTTATGCTAAAATACTTGAGCATGGAGGATCCAATCGAGTTGGTGTAGTTGCATGGTGATGTAGGTTTGATTATTATGCTGTTGTGACATATTTTAGTTTCTGAAACTTGAGTTCAAGAGTTCTCTTGAGCTTGATATTTTGTTCACCAAGTTGCTTGAATTATGGATGCCCATATCAATCTTTTTCACCACTCTCACTAAGTCTTCCTTCTACTCACACTTAAACTAAAATCACTGACTAAAGTTAATGAGGACCTCACTTCCCTGTGCATTTCTTGTCCAGTTTCTGTGATTAAAATCATTCTTGTACTGAGTTTTTTCCATTTAACCTCCACTCGTAAAATCAACATCAACCAAAAATTCGGATGGGTACTGGGCTTATCATCTTGCAATCTAAGGGAGACTATTAGTGATAAAATTCTTGACACTGTTTCCAGGGAATGAATTGAAGACATTTCCCTGGGATTGAACAACAAATAAATTATGTTTCTGAAGGCGCATACAAAATCAACACCTTGAAGATTGCAACTTTCACCTGGCAACTCCATTGTCTCAATTGTGGCTCCCAAAGGTAGACACACGAGGTATACTCCATAGGTGCCTCTAGAAACGCCTGAAGTTGACCTAGAGAATATTATCAAGAAAGGAAAGGCCTCTCAAGAAGGACTTTAGGCTTCTGTACTAGGTGAGTCTGGTAATTTATGTGATTCTTATTTTAAAACTCCAGTAGCTATATCTAATTCTCCTTTTATACCATCTGATGGAGTTTCCATAAGTTTAAATTTTGGAATTTTTCCTGTTGAAATCCCCCCTCCTATTCTTCATTTGGAAGGAGAAAGTTTTGAAATTCATGCTTCCCCTGATATTGTAAAGTGGTGTAAACCCATGAGCTTGGAATATTTTCCCACTTTGGGTTTTCCTACTCCTCCTCCTATCAAATTTGTTTCATCTAAATAGGGGGAAACTCATTTTCCTTTGAACCCTATACCATTCTCCTCCAACACTCAAATTTTTCCCTTCTCCCCTAGAAACATAGTTCCATTCTCACTTTCCAAAATTCCATCCCCCCCTAGTTCTCCTACAGTTCACATCCCAATGGCAAGTACTAATCCTCCTAGAAACATAATTGATTCCATAGTGGTTTCTAGCTATGCCCCTCTTGTTTTACCTCAACCTATAAATTCTCTCCCAATTAGAGATTACCTCAAGTACATGCCCAATTTTATGGGGGAGGAAGACATAACTGCAGAAGAACACCTTTCATCCTTTTATAGTTATGCAGACAATATTAATATTGAAAATGAGGATGTTTGAGTGAGATTTTTTGTATAGAGCCTTGATGGCGACGTTAGAAAATGGTTTAGGGGATTGACTCTTGGATCTATTGATGGGATTGAGGCCCTAGATGATTCATTATTAAGATATTAGGGGGATAAACAAGATTTTCTTTATTATATTACAGAGTTTGGATCACTTAAGAGAGAAGAGGGGGAATCTGTTTCAGACTTCTCAAAGAGATTTAATAAGATGTACAATAATGTTTCAGACTTCTCAAAGAGATTTAATAAGATGTACAATAAGATTCCCACTGCGATTAATCCTACATAAACCTCTGCCAAGATTACTTATTCTAGTGCTTTTGACCCTAAGTTTTTCCTCCTGTTAAGATAAAGAAGAGATACCTCCTTGAATCATATGCAAGATGAATCAGTTGAAGTATAATCCAATATATTAGCAATTGAAAAACTTAGGAGTAAGGATGATAGAGACAGAAGAAAAGGTAGGTCTGAAGATTCAACCTTTGGTTCCTCTGATTCCCACCCTCAAGTGGATGAGTTGACAAAATTGGTAAAATCACTTTCTGCAGAAATGGAGAAATTGAAATTTGATGGAAATCAAAGCTATAGGAACACCCATAACACTGATAGCAGGGGTAATTTTAGAACACCCACTAATTCCCCTCAGATCATCCAAAGAGATCATAGAAATAGGGATATGGATGTTCAAAAAATTCAAGCTCCTCTCCAAAATAACCTTCTTACTGATGAAGAAGGAGAGGAAGAAGATGCAGATCCTGAAACCCATTGTCTTGGTTACACCTCTTCATCCCCTCATTTAAATCAATATTCATATGAAGAGGCTCTCATAGGCAGCCAACTAAATGAGTTGAGCAGAGGGGAAAGGACCAGTGGCAATCCAAATAGATACAGTCTCAGGTCCAAGAAGAAAGAGGGAAAGCCTGAAATTCCTGATTAACCTACTAGAACAATGAATAATGCTAAGGATGTGGCATCTAGAAGCAAAGAAAAAGAGACACAAAAACCCTAGCCAGTGGTTAAGAGCCCTATCCTATAAGTGAAGGAGATTTTGAATCTTCCCTCCTATTTTAGCTTTGAGAATGAGATTCAAATGATTAAAATCCCTGTCCCTTTTTTAGAGCTAGTAAAGAATGAGGAATTCAAGAGGTACCTTTCCAAAATGTTGCATCTCGAGCCTTCATCTTAACCCACGGACTCAGTCAACCTCCAATATGAAAAACCAACTGTCATACTGGGGCTTTTGGTAGAGGATAGAGATGATTCCTCCCCTCCTTTCTATACATCATTGAACATTCATGATAAAGTGTTTCACAACTGCTTGATGGATTCAGGGGAACATTCATGATAAAGTGTTTCACAACTGCTTGATGGATTCAGGGGCATCTCACAATCTCATGCCTAAGATTGTCATGGATGAGCTTAGGTTGGATATTACAAAAACATACCATGACCCATACTCATTTGATTCTAGGAAGGTGAAGTTCCTCGAGGTTATTAAACACCTGGTTCTTTCCTTGTTCCAATTGCCAATGAAAAGTGTGGTCATGGATATTGTGGCAGCTGATTTTCCCCCTAAGTTTTGGATTTTCTTATCTAGATCTTGGATCAAAAGACTGGGGGGAACTTTGCACATGGATATTTCATATGCCACTATTCCTGTGTTTGGCGGGGGGGGCATAAAAGGATTTATAGGGAAGCACAACTTGCTTACATTATCAGTGATGAATCAAATCCGAATAACCACCCCATTTTTGCAATTGATACTGATTTAGGAACCAACATGCTACAAATAATTGATTCTCCTCAAATAACTATTGAAATTATAAAGCATCCCATCACCTCTTGTGTAAACCCTCCTCCCAATACCTTTGTTTGGAATTTTTTTTTTGATGGAACCTCTTCTCAGGAAAGTGGTGGTGTTGGGGTAGTCTTCACTTCTCTTGCCCAAGAAACCATATCCCTATCTCACAAGATTGAATTTGAAACAACAAACAATGTGGCATAATATGAGGCTCTCATTTTCGGGTTGAGAGATGCCAAAGACATGAATATTGAAGAACTAGCAGTGTTTGGAGATGCTAAGTTGATTGTTCATCAAGTCAGAAATTTGTATCAGGCTAAGCACCTTGAGTTAAGGACCTACAGAAATGAAGTCTGGTATATGATTGACATTTTCTTCTTGGATTTTAATATCTCATTTGTTCCAAGAGAGGAGAACACTA
>CBVK0101817099.1:0-24011 GCA_900067695.1 Picea abies | reverse complement strand
ATAATGAAGAGATGCAAAATCTGATGATATAACAAATTAATCCAAACATCATATCCAAATTCACTAATCAAATATAAGATATATGTAATTTTTTTGATAAATAATGGAATTAAAAAATAACAATAATTGCACTATCATAGGTCAACGTTTCTCGGTGTATTTTAATTATTAATCTCATCGACGCGTTTAATATT
Organism: Picea abies; assembly: GCA_900067695.1. NCBI lineage: Eukaryota > Viridiplantae > Streptophyta > Pinopsida > Pinales > Pinaceae > Picea > Picea abies. The sequence goes on along the minus strand of CBVK0101817099.1, from coordinate 23,817 downwards.
AAAACTCACTGGTGCATTTCATTTGAAATGTGCATAGATGATTTTATGTAATCAATTAGCACTGGTTTCAATATTTATTTAATACCACAAAATTATATTAAAAAATTGGCCTTCGGTGCGTTAAGCTTATACTAAGCACTCATGATTTTGTGTTATTAATAAGCACCGATGATTTAGGATTATTAATAAGAACTGGTGCATTTCTGTTATTAATACACATCGACACTATTATGTTATTGATAAGCATCAAGGTTTGTTTGTTACTAAAAAGCACCGATGCTTTCGATTTTTAATGCACCGGGTGGGTTTTTCCAGGTAACACATCAGTGCATATTATTTTATACAACATAGATGCTTCTTATTAATAACACAATGGAGTTTTCTAAGTAGAAATCCCCAATGATTAATTATTTTTAACTACCCCGGTGCGTTTTACCGTTAAATCCCCCGTGCTTAATTATTTTTAACTCCCCTGGTGCGTTTTACTATTAAATCCCCAGTGCTTTAATATTTTACCGCCACTATGATTGCATATTTTACTGCCCCGGTGCTTGACGTTAAGTGTACATCACCGGTGTTGTAGGTGTATGTATGCATCAATGCTTGTTCCTTATACAAACACATCGATTTGTAAACATCCTCTAACACCTCCAACCACCCAGATTTTTTTAGTTATAATCAACTTATATTACAGTATCAACAAAACATTCGCTATCGAAAATAGATGTTGTAGTGGATGTTTTTTTGATATTTTTTTCCAATTTTGTAACACTAGAAACCTCTATTATAACCTCTGCTAAAAGGTATTTTCCTTGTAGTGAAACATCATCACACTTCTTCATAATAGTCTGCAATTGACTGACTTCTAGCTCAATACCCTTCTTTCAATCCTACAATCCCTTAATGGTCTCATGTTTCTTTTTCATATATAGAAACACAAGATCATATTATTTCTTCAAATATTGGTATTCATCAAATAACCATACATTATCTACCTAAGGGTGATAAACTTCTTCATGAATCTCATTAACAAAGTCCTACGAGTAGACAACATAATTCTCTAGTTGGGTATTGGTTATCTCTAGACTCTTAATCTTCTCTTTCAAACTAGTAATATCTATATGAAAAATATTTTTAACTTCCTCCTCCATATCATCAAGTAAATTTGTTTTATCCCCAAATTCTTCCCAAAATTTGAGAAAACATGTTTCAATGTTCTTTCAATGACATCAATCTTTCTATATTTTTCATCATATCTTTGTAAGATATTAGTTTGTAAGAAGGTATCCCCACCCTCTAGTTGATCATTTAATATTCCATTCTCTGTCCACAATAGGGAAATAATAACCTGCAAGGAAACATCTTCTTCTTGAAATCAATCATGAAAATCCTGTAAAGAAACAACTTTCTTCTCACAAATTTCCTACAATTTTTTCAAAATTATTCTTCATATTCATCAAAAGTGCCCATATTCAAATAGGATTCAAATTTGTACACATTCAATTCACAAGCAATTCAAATGTCTTATTTCTTTGTTGGTCAATTCTTAACTTGGTTAAGAATACTCACTCTAATGTGCAATTGGAAAATTCGCTATAACACAAAAATACCAAAAAAATCATAAATTCCCCAAGGATATGGATCTATAATATTTTAACATCAACAAGCAACATAAAAAAAAATAGGCTACCTAAAGGCTTGTAACCAAATAATAAAAATACTTTAAGATGATAATGCAACAAAAAAGGAGAATAGATCATAGGTCTATTCTTCTACAATAATTCCATTACCAAGCTATCTTCTTCAATCAAGTTGGCAAAACTACACTAACAAGGGTTCTACAAGAAATATTAAATAAACTAAGAAACCATTAGTTGACCATGGCATACCCATGTTTCCAAGTAACCAAATGAAGTAGAACCTTGGTCTTCAAACTTAGACAAATATACCAATAATTATAAGTGTGTTTAATAAAGAAGGCTATGTCAAAGAAAAAAATCTTCTAGAGAGTCAATCTATTGCAGGTTGATGCCACTATTGGTCTATCTCACTATAGTTGAAGGAACACTTCAACACACATTAGAAAATATGCATGCTCTCCAATGCACAACACTCATCTTCGGTACATGGTATAATAGTAATATGCTTGTCTTCATAGTCTTGAGTGGAGCACCAAGAGAACTAGTAATACCAACTATGTTGACATACAACATAATCTTATGAATCAATTGGCACACCCAATACCATAGTATCCAGATAAGGATTGTGCTTCTATCACCCAATAAATTTATTATTTCCCATAAATACATGAAAAATCATCATGATGTTTAGTAGGGATTAGTCTAAAATGATACCTTCTACCTATAGTTGATCAGTTAACTTCTCTATCAATCATCCAAGACACACATGTGCTTATTCAACTTCTTTAGTCTAAATCTATGTCAAGAAATCTAATACAACAACCACACGTTAATCTTGCACTACTCACCAATTTAGTCTTTCAAAATTTTGCTTTTAGAAATCAACTTCCATTTGAAAATCAATGTGCTTAGGAAAATAACTCAAGCTAGTCCACATAGTCAATCATTCATGTCAGATTTACAAAGAATAATCATGCAAGGAACACTAGATCCACCTCCTTCTCAATAATTGAGTATTCAAATTCAAATAAGGAAAATCACATCTAATTAAGGTGGCTTCATAAATCTCTCCAAAGAATGTACACACCAAAACATATAGTGCATGGTCACCACTCAACTTTCACACAAGAAACAAAGCAAGTCGACACTTCAAAATTATGCCAATGACTCATTTTCTAGTCAACAAAATTGTAAGTTAGTTAGTGATCCTAGTTGAAGATATGGCCAAAATAAAGTTATGAATGAAGGGTTATCATAAAGGTGAACAATGTGCAATATATATTGCTACAAATGGATCCACATATCTAATTTTGCCAAACTAGGGCACAATCTGCATGATCCAAAAAATAAATACAGTCATGTCAGTGGTTTCTTTGTATGCTTCTAATCATATAGATCTTACCAACAAATGCACCCAATAGAAACTTCATGGAACTAGCAATATAATACCTAAGAAATTTCTAGACCACACCTTAAAACTAGGGCACTTGGTGGTCAAATTCAACAAATCATAAAGTCAATTGCTATAATTCACCATACTATTAGACCCATAAACAAACTCATGTCATTCAAGAACACCATATTCAATGGAACACATTCACACTCCACAAAATATTGATCAAGAAACAAACAACTAGGATTCCATGTTGGATTGGGAAAAACACAACAAAAGTGAAAACAAAGTTTCCAAGAGTAGTGGTGGTGTCAATAGACACCATTAGCACTTAAGTATAATGAGCCTAACTCCATGAGGATATGATGATATAGAATGATATAAGAGACCATCTATATAAACATTTAGGTCCATACTTGAAACCCCAATGTATGGAACCACACCCCAAAATGGTACATACAATGTGGATCTAAGTGATAAATGTGGACAATGGCATCTCCATGCGCCAACCAATTGATCGAATCCCTTAACATTCGGATTCCTCATCATGGATGACTACACATTTTTCTAAGGTGCGCTTAAACCAAGAAAAAATAGTTCCAATAGTGTCAGGATTTTAACCATGCATCCACAAATAGATAAGTGAAACAAACTATAGAAATTTATTAATGAATTCATTACCATTCATTTTTTGCATGAAAAAAATTAGGCTCATATCTTGTGTTCCTGCATTTCTCTTATTATAGGTGATTTCAAGATTGAGTTGTATTGAGTTAGTTACATCTTCCCAAAGAATTGTAGGAGGAAAAAATTACAAAAGACCATTCATTTGTGTTCTTTTCATTTTATTTCTTAATATCATGCTTAATATTTTGTGGGAAAATTTTGTGAAAGGTTTGGAAAATGGTTTGAAGCTTACTTCTTAGGTGTGAGTTGCTCCCAGTTCATGAATTCACAAAGAAAGTGGATAAAACAAATAACAGGCACAAGGAATAACATTAACAACTTGTTTTATGTTGAATGCTCACATGGAATTGTAAGAAAAACATTCATACAAATTAATGATCATGTCTTATTCATTTTACCCACACCATTTCTCCCAAATGGATGTGAAAACCTTATGAAAATTGCAGTGATGAAGGACAATCTTTTCATTCAAATGCTTGACACGTTGTTTTAAAATAAGTCTCATTGATTTATTATAGAATTTTATGAGTTGCTTTGAATATGATTTGAATTAATAGCATGTTTTTTTGCTTATAGTTATGTGTATATTGTGAAGAGGGTTTTAATGTAAATACATGGAGGATTCCTTTTGTTAGAAAAATATACCTCCAAGACTTTGGTTTCTATGTGTACTATAGAGGGATCTATTGGTAAAGACTTGTTTCAATATTCCACACATTTAAATCACACATCAAACTTGTTTCTTTTCTTTGTATTTTCAAATTACTTAAGATTTTGCATTATTTGAGATCATGAAATTAACACACAAAGAAACCTTTTAAGGCATCCATGAGTGAATGCTTATGGATTTTTATTATGATTATTTTGTATATTTTAGCAAGAGGTAAGGAGAATTATATAGGTCAAATATGTCATGAAATGGCAATCCATCAAGCTTGTGATTGAAAGACTTCCCTATTGCATATTTCTACTCCTTGTTTGAATGCATTAAGCTCAAAGGAAAGAAAGAAACAATGTAAATTTGAGATGAGGAGAAACACATTAATTAGGGGAATGGGCTCTAAAATGGGCCTCTCTGGAAATATTCCCCATCAAACCAATTTATCTTTTAACCAATAAGATTTAAGATGATGATGTCAATCCAATGGGTGAATAGTGTGGGGGGGAGAAAGAAAACTATTTTTTTTGTAACATCCTAAGAGGGTGTTACTTGAATAACCATTTTTTTCTTAAGATTTAAACACTACTAAATAACCTAAATGTAATCTAACATAGTAATAAACCATCAAATAATTAAAATAAGGAATACCATGGTTCAACAATGCATACAACAATTTCACATTTAATCACCATAAACCAATAATACTTAGAGATAACATAATTTGAACATGACATCATCTACCTATAATCCTTAGCTTACTAAAGTCCAAGTGTTGATCTTGTTAGTGCTCCAATGTTCCATTATTTTATTTTTAACCAAAGGAGGGAGGGGCGGGGATCGCACCCAGGGGTCAATTTTCCACCCAACCAATGCAACTAACTTCACAAGTATTTCCCTCTAAGTAGCGATAAATCTCAATGAGTTGGGGAAATTAGGGTACACAAAACCCTCTATAGATAAATCACACAATTCCAAAAGGATTATCATAGATCAAACTCCTAGTTGGTCAAACTCAATGTGGTGGAGAGGCTCCTAGTCTACAACACCCCTAAAACCCCTCGAGGTATGGTGTGAAAATGTCTTACTACTACACTATCCCCTAGTGCACAGATTGGCAAGCTGCCTAAATACCTGATTAATTAACATATTATCTAGGTTGGCTAGTGCATTTAGTTATTAACCTGAGTTTGTATGCTTGCTAAGCAATGTGCAATATATATATGAAAGTTTCAAGAAATTAATTAAACATTAAACAACTTCATGTTGTTCTACTCTAGACTAGAAATTCAATTCTAACTATAGAAAATAGGGCATTGAAATATAAGACAAAAAATTCTAGTTATAGGCATATGAAAATAACAAATTCTAATTATAGGAAATTGTATTGAACTATGAAAGAATAAATTGTAATAAATGGAAACTATTGTAATGGAAATGATCGATTAGTAGTGCATAAATACCTATAGGTAGACCAATGTTGAGGGGGTATCTTAGGCTTCATAAATGTCATCATACCTATGAATGTAATATAAGATAAAGTGTATAAATATGTGTATAATGGATAAATGGGCATACATGATTAATTAACATATTATCTAGGTTGACTAGTGCATTTAGTTATTAACCAGGTCTTGCTTGCTAAGCATTGTGCAAGATATATAAAAATTTCAAGAAATTAATTAAACATTAAACAACTTCATGTTGTTCTACTCTAGACTAGAAATTCAATTCTAACTATAGAAAATATGGCATTGAAATATAAGACAAAAAATTCTAGTTATAAGCATATGAAAATAACAAATTCTAATTATATGAAATTGTATTTAACTATGGAAAAATAAACTGTAATAAATGGAAACTATTGTAATAGAAATGATCCATTAGTAGTGTATAAATACCTATAGGTAAACCAATGTTGAGGGGCATCTTAGGCTTCATAAATGTCATCATACCTATGAATGTAATATAAGATAAAGTGTATAAATATATATGTATAATGGATAAATGGGTCTAAATGGATGATTAGTTGGAGCGGGTGAAACTGATCCAACCATCCATATAATTGTATAAATACCTATCAAATCATGAATCAAGATAGTAGAAAGTTCTCCCCAATACATATGTCTTGATGGTCTCTTGTGTGCATGTCATGATGTAGTCTCTTGCCTAAATGTTGGTTGGAGGTTATCCCTCCAACATATGGAGTTGTTTCCTCCTTCATTCGGTTGGGTAACATATGGAGTTGTTTCCTCCTTCATTCGGTTGGGTAACATATGGAGTTGTTTCCTCCTTCATTCGGTTGGGTGTTCAGTTGGGTGATAGTAGCAACAACAGATGGGGGTGGTTTGAACTTGAAAAAGACAGATAAATAAGAAGAGAAAAAAGATCTGCAAAATTGCTCATTGATTGTTGCTCGGGGATGCGTGATATTGAAGATACTCAAGTAACATGAATGTTGTGTGAAATTGTTTTCTAATGTTCGCGGTTGACTGCTCATGGATGCTGATCCATTATTGATGATTTCTCATGGATGTTGCTCGCTAATGGAGGCCACCCACCTGAATATTGCAAAGAAAATACAACCTGCACAATAATCCATAAGAATTATGAAAAGATGAAGAAAATTTGTAAACAAATGTCTTGTTTGAGATATAATACTACTTGTGGAGTTGAATCATTATTGAGGAAAGAATATGATGATGGATTGGTTTGCACAATGCCTTGACGAAGAAACTAAAATACTAAGTGCAGAAAATCATTGAAGAATGTTTGATCGATTTGATTCATTTGTTCGCCTGCAAGTTCTTATAATAGTTGTGACCACTAAGAAACCACTACTCAAATTAATTTTTGGGTGCAGCGCTTTCAAAGGTGGTACAAGTTATGAACCATAATTTTGTTCATTGAAATCGTTCAACGTCTTCAACCTGAGAAAATTGTAGACACGGTGTTGTGGACAAGTTGAGGAATGTGCCAAATTGGAAATCCAATCGCCCGCCATCGATTTTTTTAATTACACCAAAGGGGCGTGTATCATTATTGCCAACACATGAACTGGAAATTCAAGTGGGGCGAGGAACTGGACTTAATGATTGATATGCATTGTTGAATTTATCACTAGAATACATGAATGCACGTTTGGACATGGAAGCAACACAAAGGTGTAAAAGACATATTTTGTTTTAATGAAGTCGTAAACATAAAAAATTCTTATTGAGTCTTTTAGAAAAATATGCTTATGCAAAGTCACTGTATTACATATCTATGACTCACCATATTCAAAAATTAAAATGAAGTCGTGTACTTGTAATAGTTACATGAAGGGAATGAGTCAATAGAGTCGACTCAAGAGTTGAGTGTGAGTCAATTCGATTCAACTTGTAGTCGAGTCTTTAGTATGAATCTAGTCGAGTAGAAAAAGAAAAATAAAAAAGTTGTCGATTGAGTCGTGCATCATGAGCATATCACTTGATTGATTCATACTTAGTTAAAATATGAAGGATGGGGTTAAACGTGAGTCTTCAAAGGAAAGCAACCCCTTCTGTAATGTAATTAGGTTGTTAGCCAATGAGCTAATGAGATTGGTCTTTCAGCGATAGTAGTTGATACCCAGTAGATATCAAATAGTTGTAAAATATTGGTATTAACATATTACTAATAGCTAGTTTAACCATTGAGTCTTGTTTAGCCAAGTTAAGTCACATGCGTAGAGTCTTAGTTAAGTTAGAGTTTCATCCTTCATAAAATTTGACTTGCAGACTCCATACACTACTATAGATTGAAAGCACAAAGAAGCACAACCATGACTATTAGCGGCAATGGAGAAAGAAGATTAATAAACATCAGAGCAGTGAACATACAAACATTAAGCATTGATATTGACAAAGGAAATATTTGCAGTTGAGCAAGAAGAGTTGTAAGGCACCAGATCTATTATAATAGTAGAAAAACAAAAATATTGTAGAAATAACAACGGAACAACACAGTGTGTGAAACCACAACACCAAAATAATACATTTATTGATAGGAAACAATGTTCACTTGCCTCTTCGATGGGGAAACCCACAACAAGGCAACACTCTATTACAATAATTCTCAAGACAAAAACTTATCATGCCTCATACTCTTATTTATACTAATTCTATCTTCTAAACAACCTTCTAGCTGAAGATCTTTCTAGAAGCGTAAGCTTCTATTAGGTCTTCTTACATTGACTTGTTCTCATTTATTAAATAGGCCTTATAAACTAATTTAATCCTTTCTTACATAGAAAATCTATTATTCTACTTACATGAGGGGTTAGGGAGGTTAGGTCCCTAAAATGCCCTCCCCCTTGAAAAATATCCTTGTCCTCAAGGCTTGAGATGAGGAAATTGTTGCACAATGGTAGCAGGGTCCTAGGTGGCATCTTTTGGAATTGTATATTTCCATTGTACTAAAACTTCCTAGATGGCGCGTTAATGGAGATGACGTTCATGTTGGTCCAAGACTGCTTGGGGTTGTAACCAAATGGAACCTTCTTCATCCAACTTAGGGAGATAGGTTTGAGTTTGGCACTTAGTGCCAATCACCTTCTTTAAGAACGAAACATGAAAAATAGGATGGAGCTTAGAATCACTGAACAGAGCTAACTGGTAGGTGATGGGATCCACACACTTGAGAATGGCATAAGGACCATAAAATTTGTGACAAAGCTTCTGACAATTTTCATCTTTGAGTGATGTTTTCATATAAGGTTGCAGACGAAGAAACACCTGGTCCCCTTCAAAAATTGGCATTCAAAAAACCTTGATCTACTTATTGCTTCATGCAATTTTGAGCCATCACCAAATTGTCTTTGAGGGTATGGAGAATGTCCTCACGTACTGTAAGATTTTTGTCAACCTCCTGAAACTTAGAGACACATGGCATGTATGAGAGAACTGATGGTGTTTTTTTTACATATATTGCTTCAAAAGGAGTCGTGTGAGTGGTTGTATGGTAAGAGGTGTTGTACCACCATTCAACTAGTGGCAACCATTAAGCCCACTCATGCTAGTGGTCAGATGAAAAACACCTTAAATATGTTTCTAAACAATTGCTGACAATTTCAGTTTGGCCATCAGTCTAGGGATGATAGGCAGTGCTACGATATAATTGAGTTCCCTGTAGCTTGAACAATTCTTGCCAAAAATTGTCGGTGAACGTGGGATCCCTATCAGAGACATAGAATGAGGCATGTCATGAGATTCGAAGATATTATCCATGAAAACTTGGACCACTTTGGATGCGGTGAAGGGATGTTACAAAGCACAAAAATGAGCATATTTGGAAAGATGATCATCCACCACCATTATTTTTGTCTTGTTGTTGGATTTAGGGAGGCCCACAATGAAATCCATAAAATACCCTGCCAAATAGAAGGGGGAATTGGAAGGGGTTGGAGTGTCCTAGGAGCTTTGATTGTTTCTCCCTTGTTGTGTTGAAAAACATCACATTCATACACAAAGGTGCATACTTCTTGTTTCATACCATCCCAAAAAAAAAGAACGTTTGACCCTTTCATAAGTTTTGGTAAACCCATAATTCCTAGTGGTGGGTGAAGCATGAAGCTTAAAAAGCACCATATATTTAAGATGTGATTTTTTTCTTAAATATAGATGGCCTTTGTAGCAAAGCTCATTATTATGACAAGAGTACCCTAGAGAAGCTGGAGAATTTTCTTGCAATTGTTGGATTAGGTGCAATATTTTGGGATCTTGCAACCATTCCTGACAAGCATCTTGGATCCAATCGAGTACAATGAAGGAGAGGGAAAAGGGGGACCTTTATTCTTCATATTTTCGGGAAAGAGAATCAACAACCACATTTTCTTTTCCCTTCTTGTAAATAATCTCGTAATCATATCCAAATAACTTGGTGACCCATTTTTTTTGCTCCAAGGATGAAATTCTTTGTTCCATAAAATACTTGAGGCTCTAATGATCAGTTTTAATCTGGAAGTGTTTCCCCAATAGATAAGGATGCCAGAGACCCACTACATGCAGAATAGCCAACATCTCCTTTTCATAGATGGATTGTCCCAAATGTCTATCTAAATTTGTTTTGTTGGTAAAGGCCAAAGGAAAACCATATTGCATAAGGACTGCCCCAATTCCTTTTCTAGAAGCATCACATTCCAAAACAAAAGTCTTGGTGAAGTTGGGAAGCGCTAGGACTAGAGTCATGCACATAGTGTCTTTCAAGGCCTGGAAGGATTGGTCAGTTGCTGGAGTCCAATTAAAGGCATTCTTTTTAAGGAGAACAACGAGAGGTGTTGCATTTTTTCCATAATTCTTAACAAACTTGTTATAATAACCAGTTAAACCTAGAAATCCACGCAATCTATTAAGATGTTTAGGGCGAGGCCAATCTTGCATAGCTTCAATTTTCTTAGGATCCACCCGTACACCATCCTTTCCCACAATATGACCAAGGTACTCCACTTATAAGGTTCCAAAGGAACATTTAGATTGTTTGAAGAAAATTTGGTGCTGAGAGTAGATGGAGAACTTGATCCACATGGGCGAGATGAGATGTCCAAGTTTTACTATAGATGAGAATATCATCAAAGAAAACTAAGAAAAAATGACAGAGAAAAGGACAGAAGACATGATTCATGAGACTTTGGAAGGTGGAGGGGGCATTACACATGCCAAAGGGTGTGACCAAGAACTCATAGTGATCCTCATGAGTTCTAAAGGCAGTCTTGGGAATTTATGTGTCTTTCATATTTATCTCGTGGTAGCCAGAATAAGGATCAAGTTTAGTAAAGTACTGAGCATCACTCAATTCATCCAAGAGATAATCAATGATAAGAATGAGAAACTTGTCTTTGATAGTGAGTTTATTGAGGGCATGAAAGTTAGGACACATGGGCCAAGTACCTTCTTTCTTGAGTACCATGACCACAAGATAAGAATAGGGGATGGTACTAGGGCGGATAACACCTTCTTGAAGCAACTCCTGCATAATTTTCTCAATTTCATTCTTTTGGGAAAAGGGATGACGATAAGGGCAAACATTGGGAGGAATATTGTTAGGAATAAGGGGAATGGAATGATAATTAACACCATCGAAAGGAGGAAGTCCCCAAGGAGTGGAAAAAACATATAGATTGGAGGTCATTATGCACAAAGGGTGTTTCAAATACTTGAATGGAATGGAGTTGGGAAATAATACATGAGTGACCTTTCTTAAGAAGATTTTACATTCAATGGGAACTGATGATTTCAGGAGAACTTGTTTTGAATCCTTGGAATTGATATTTTTGTCCCTCCTGGTGGAATTGCATGGTTAATTTCTTAAAATCCACGAGAATGGGGCCCAGAGTGCGTAGCCATTCAACACCTAGCACAATGTCACAACCACCCATGTCGATGGAAAACATATGATATTTCAGGTAGTACTTTCCAATTTGAATATGTACATTTTCACAATCCCTACCACATTTCATGGACCCGCCATTGGCTATCATGATTTGAAAATTGTTAACGACACGAATATAGAAATTGGTTTCCTAGGCAATGTGGCAGTGAATAAAATTATGGGTGCTTCCACTGTCAACAAGGATGATGACTTTTATATGCTTAATATAGCCAATGAGCTTGAGCATTTGTGGAGCATAGAAGCTAGTGAGGGCATGCAATGAAATCAAGGGGTCAACTTTGGGTGGGTCAGGAGGCTCCGTAGTAGCATCAAGAAGGGGTATCTTTTCAACAAGGGACACTACAACTTCTTCTTCAGCAACATCTTCTGAAATGGCCATAAAAAGTTTTTGTTCCTTACACTTGTTCCTGGGAAAATATTTTTCATCACAATTATAGGAAAAACCTTGAGTTGGCACTTAATCGTTTCAGCTCGAGTTAATTTATGGACCTTGAACATAGTTACCAACTTAACGAGAACTTTGACCTCAAAACGAGAACTCTAGCCCTTAAAACCCATAATTTTGCGTAAAAAACATGAAAATCAACCCCCAAATCAAAAAGTGGTGCTACCGATAGCACCATTTTTTTAAACGTGGTCAAAATTACAACATTTTTTGAACATGACCTTCGAAACTCAGACAGTAGCTCAGAAAACCTTAAAATCAACACCTAAATAAAAAACTAATGCTACGTAAAAAAAATTGTTTTTTCCTAAACGTGAAAATCATAGTTATTTGCGACCTAATTGAAATTGTGATATTGACAAAAACACCCTATGTAAATAAACAACCCAAAATTGGACTCCAAATGACCCCTTGAAAATTTATTTACAAATTTTATTTTTTATTTTTTTAATTTACATTAAAAAACAAATAAATAGAAAGAACCAAATCTTCACAAATAAATATTTTTTTTAAATGACGAAAAACCACATTTAAAAAATTATATTATAAATTCAATTAAAAATATATATAAAAAAATGTTAAAAAAACAATGTGAAAAAGAAAAATAACTAAAAAAACAAAAACAATTTAAAAATTTCCTCCAAAAACAATAATTTAAAAAATAATTATATATTTTTTTTCAAAAGAATCATTAAAAAAACATTTAAAATAAAAATAAAAACAAAAAATACTTTAAAAAGGCAATAAAAATAACAAAATTCAAAAAAAAAAATCTAAAATAAAAAATATTAAAAAAGCTTGAACTAAAACTTTAAAATTAAAATAAAAGACAAAAAGTTCAAAAAAATATATTTTAAAAACAATATTTAAATGAAAACAAAACAATTTTAATAAAATCAATAACGAAATAATAAAAAGAGAATTTTAAAACCAATTTTAAAATAAACTTTTAAACATATTTAAAAAAAAATTAAAATTAAAAAGAAAATTAAAAGCAATTTGACAATACAAAAACTATCAATTTTAACTAAAGTAAAAAAATAGAAAAAACAAATATAAACAAATTTAATAACATTTAAAACAAAAAAAATAAAATACAATTTTGCAATTGAAATAACATAAAATTTTAACTAAAATTAAAAAAAATAAAAAAATTACAAACCTACATATTATTGGGGTGTCATGGGGGGCGATTCTCGACATCACCCTAGTCCTCAGTGGCTAAGCCTTGGTTCCATGGGGCCAAGGCTTAGCCCGTGGGGGCTGGGGTGATGTCGGGTATCACCCCAACCCCTAGGGGTTAAGCACTGGTCCCAGGGGACCAAGGCTTAGCCCATGGGAGCTGGGGTGATGCCGAGTATCACTCCAACCCCCATGGGATAAACCCTAGTCCCACGGGGCTAAGGCTTAGCCCCTAGGGGCCGGGGCGATTCCCGACATCACCCCAATTCCCATGGGCTAAACCTTGGCCCTGTCGGACCAGAGCTTAGCCACTGGGGGCTGGGGTGATGCCCGAAATCAACCCCCCATGACATCCACGACACCCATGTTGGTTGAACATCGTGGGTGTCGTGGGTGTGATGTCGAGCATCACCCCAACCCCTGGGGGCTAGGGTGATTCTGGGCATCGTTCCAGCCCCCAGGGGATAATCCTTACCCTGTGGGACCAAGGTTTAACCCCTGGGCGCTGAGGTAAGGCTCGGCATCACCCTAGCCCCCAAGGGCTAAACCTTGGTCCCACGGGGCTAAGGCTTAGCCCCTGGGGGCTGGGGTGATGTCCGACATCACCCCCCATGGCCTCCCATCACTAGTGCATATGTTTTTTTTAATTTGTTTGTTTTTTCATAAAATTTTACATATTTTTAAGTTTTTTAATAATTTTATTTTTTTTTGTAATTTTTAAGTTTTTTCTAATTTTGTGTTAAATTTTGTAATTTGAGTGTGTTAATTTGTTTTTTTTTAATATAGTCTTAATTGTTCTTTGTGTTTTTTAAACTTTTCTAAAGTTTTTAGGCCATAAATTTGGTTTTTTTCCTTTCTTTTTTTTTTAAATCTAGATTTAGCTTAGTTTGTATATTTGTTTTGTTTTTTCCTCTTTAGTTTTTTAAGTTTCTCTTTGATCTTTTTTATTATCTAAATTTGTTTTTATTTTTATTTAAATTTTTTTTTTTCTTAGTTTTTAATTTATATAAAAAAAATTGAATTATATTTTTTTGTTAAATATTAAAAAATAGTGTTATTTAACTACAATTTTTTTCCATGTATTGAAGTAAAGGTAAACAATGTGTTAAGAATGGTGTTTTCCACTATATTTTAAAAGTATGGAACAATAAATTAATTAAGAAGACACAATTATATGAAAAATCATAACTTCAAAAAACTAAATGGTAAAAAATATTTTTAAGATTGAAAGAAGCATGGAAAAATGACTAAAAACACCATTGAATAAAAATAAATAAAAAATAAAAAATTGAAAAAAATGAAAATAGATGAAAAATAAGCATTTAAAAAAAAATGTGTAAACATTGTGGATTGAAAAATTAAAAATATCGAAAAACCACCTAAAAAGGGAGAGGGGTGCTACCGGTAGCACCATTTTTAAAAACAGGGTAAAAAATTGGACCCCCCCAAAAACGAGAACTCTGTAGAGTTCTCGTTAAGTTGGTAACTATGTTCTTGAAGGGAGTGGTAGGGGAGGCAAGATTTGTGGGTTGAGGGCGAGGAACAAAAGAGGGTTTTTTGTTCTAGAAAAAAACAACTTGTTGGGCTTCTTTGGCATGTTTAGTAGCTTCCAATCAATTTTGGCATGTTTAGTAGCTTCCAACCAATTTTGAGGGCAAGCCATGAGGATCTGGGTTCAAATTTCATCCTTTAGGCCACTAATAAAACATTCTCGGAAGAAGACATATGTCATGGCCTCCATTCTTAAATCCAAATGCTCAAAGGTAGTTATAAAGTCTTCCACTATCCCTGATTGTTTCAACTTGGTCAAACGTCCTAAATAGCGAGTTTCATTGTCAAAGCGTTCATAGAGCTCTGCAAAAAACTGGTTACATGCAATATACCCTTGGCGTGCATTTTTATGCCATTGCCACCATTTCCAATGTTCAGGATATAGATAGAGAACAACATAATGAAGTTTGGCCAATTCATCGCTAATGCCATGCATAGATAAATAATTCTCTATTTGGGTGACCTAACCTATGGAGTCAGAGCCATCAAATTTATTGACCTCAACTTGGGGAAGACAAGGGTCACAATGAAAGGAGTTGGATTGAAAAATCATAGAATGGGAGGAATCAACACCATTTGTTGGCACAGGGGTAGACTCAGGGTTCAACGCTCAAGAGTGCACCAACAAATCCCTAACTACCGACCCTTTCGACAACACCTGCGAAGCATATGCAGTCTCACCCAAAGTAGCTAAGAGGGGGGTTGCAGGACAGAGATGTCTACAACCAGGGGAATATCAAGTGGAACTAATACAACGATAATGAAACATTCATATATCTCTTACCAGCTAGATCTACTCTGAGCAACCATACATGTGATCTAATACAATAATGCAATTAACGGTATAACAATGATAGAGATCCAGGAAGCAATTATGCACACATAACACCAGATATACGTGGTTCACCCTCTCTCTAGGGCTATGTCCACATAACTGTGCTTATAATATATTAAGATAAATCTTACAGTTCTGATCTACGCTCTTAGTCAATAGATCTTCTCTCTTCTTCTTTCTATCTCCCACCTTCCTGTGCACCCAGCTGCAGGACTTGATCTTCGCACCCAACTGAAGATCTTACAATAGCAGAAGGCTCTCACCCTCAACACTCCTCTCTCTCACAGTACAATAATCTATTAACCAACAACAATCAATATCAATACTCAACACTAGTACCCCCCCGACCTAGGTCCTCTCAACCTCTATTTATACATTATAGTCCCTCACCGACAGCCTTAGGTCAAAACCTAGGTGTCAAAACCCTAATTACCCAAAACCCTAGGTCAACTTGACCCGTGTTTTCCGGGCTTTGCTAGTTTGTCTTTCCTTCCTCGTCACACGGTGCTCCAAAGCATCTAATGGTGGATTTCTCTGATTGCGGAGTTGTCCATGATTCTTTTCTCTTGTTGATCTGTCATCCCTGATCTCCTCATCCAACGACTTGCTTTTTCGTGCTTCACTCCAACTTTTCTTCTCTTTTGCTTACTTCGACCCAGTGACAATCACTGTGTTTCTCGTGCAGTTTTCGTTTTACCTTTTCTTCCTTGACCTTCGTTTCCTTCCATAACCTAGGGCCAAATGGCCCCCAACACTCACCTGTGACTCATCCTGAGGCACTTTAGTTCTGAACCTTCCATGTCACTTCAACTTTGGACTGCGGAGTGCAGCCTTTTCTTTTTGCTCCATGTCTCCTTCCCTTCCTTGTGTAGACTGTCTTTTATTTGTCTGGTACCCAGTTTCAATTGCACCTGATATCTAGACCCTTTTCCTCCTTCTTTTACTTAAAGTTGTGAGGCAGCTGGTTGTCGTAGTACAACTTCATCCCACTCCCATTCACCAATCCTTCCTTCCAGTCTCCCTTCAATGTATTTAGCTGCGCAACTCCTCCTTATGTAACATAGGCAATCTCATATGGTCCAAGCCAATGCGTTCTGAACTTCCCAGGGTTTTTGGTAAACTTACTGTCATACATCATTACTAAATCACCTTGCTTAAGTGCCTTCTTCTTGATGTGCCTGTCATGATAGGCCTTTTCGTGCTCCTTCTGAAGTTGCTCCTGGAATCCTGCAATGAATCTGTCTTCTTCCAGTTCAACCAACTGTGCAAGTCTCTCATGAACAGTGTGGGTATCATCTAGGTCTGTAAATGCAACAATTCTTAAGCTTGGTACCAGGTACTCCATCAGGACAACTTCAAGACCATAAACCAACTTGAAAGGGGTTTGTGTTGTTAATTTCTTGCAAGTGGTTCTATAAGCCCAGAGTACTGTTGGTACTCTTAAATCCCAGTCATCCCTGTTTACACTGCAAATCTTTGTCAATGTTGTCTCCAAGATCTTGTTGAATGCTTCAACCATTCCATTTGCTTGTGGGTGGTAAGGTGTACTATTCTGATGGTGGACTGCAAATTCTTTAGTCAGGGCTTCCACTGTCTTATTGATGAAGTGTGTACCTTGATCACTCATAAGGATCTTAGGGCATCCAAACCTGGTTATTATGTCATCATATATAAAACGCGCAGCTGTAGTTGCACTACAGTCCTTAACTGCTCTGCCTTCGGCCCATCTAGTCAGGTATTATGTCATAGTAATAATATACCTTGCTCCTGTGCGCTTCCCTGGTGGGTTTATAGGTCCAACGAAGTCAATGGCCCATTTTTCAAATGCTTGTAGGGTCATCTGTGGTGCTAGTGGCATTTCATCTCTTCGGGATGGTCTTCGAAATATTTGGCATACATCACATGCTCTGGCATATTATTTAGCATCTCTGTGTAAAGTAGGCCACCAAAGGCCAGCTCGCAGAACCTTCTATGCAGTTTCTTTTCCTACGTAATGTCCTCCTGTGATGCCTTCATGAGCTTTTGTGAGGATCAATGGGCACTCTGCCTCCATCACACATCTTCTTAGTATTTCATCTGGTCCCATTTTGTACATTTGTCCAACTATAAGTGAAAAATCTGCAGCACGCACCACTAGTTGTTTCTTCTGAGGAATTGTATACTCACTTGCAGCCATTCATGTTGACAGGAACTGGACTATGTCTACGAAGTGGCCATCCACCTTCCTAATGACGAGCATCTGTGCATCTAGTAATGTATCCTCCAGACTGGTGGGTTCTTCGCCATGTTCCAACCTTGATAAGTGGTATGGGCCTTTGTTCATTCTTCCTGGCTTAACTATGATCTCAAAATCGTATTCTTGGAACAACATAAGCCATCTGCATATTCTCCCCCCCAACACTGGCTTGTTGACTAGGCACTTCAACATAGAGTGATCAGTAAACATTTTAAAGTGTTCTCCCAACAAGTAGTGTCGGAATTTTTGTAATGCATACACCATGGCTAATCCTTCTCTCTCTGTAGTAGTGTAATTGATTTCAGCTGTGGATAGCTTCCTGCTGGAAAATGCTAATGGATGATCAATGTCCCCTTCTCTAGTTTGTGCAAGTACCGCTCCTAATGAAATAGAAGATGCATCAACATGCACATGAAATTCCTTACTCCAATCTGGAAAGACTAGAATAGGCGTTGTAACCATCTTCTGTTTCAGTGTGTTGAAGCTCTACTGGCATTCATCTGTCAACTCATATTGGTAGTACTTCTTCAGAAGCTTCTGCATTGGTGTTGTAATCTAAGCATATCCTTTAATAAATTTCCTGTAATAGCAAGTATGGCCTAGCACAGTGCGTAGTTGTTTGACTGAGGTAGGAGGTGGTAAATCAACTATAATTGCAATTTTGGATGGGTCCACCAACAATCCTTGCTTGCATACAATATGACCTAATAATACTCCAAATGGTGAGAAGAAGATGCACTTCTTCATATTCAAATCAATTTGACATTGCCTTCATTTATCCAACATTAGCCTTAGACATTCAATATGATTTTTCAGCAAACTAAAAACAGTCTAGTCATCAAAGTATGCTTCTAAACATTTATGCAAAAATTATTTAAACGCTTCGACCACCACCCTAGAAAAGATGGTTGGTGCATTCTTCAATCCAAATGGAATTACTGTATATTGGTAGGATCCCCACTCTGTGGAAAATGTAGTCTTATGATGGTCCTCCTTGGCAATCCGGATCTGATGGTATCCTGAAAACCCGTCTGTAAAATAATATACTTCCTGGCCTCCCACATTGTCTAATACTTCATCTTTGAATGGTGTAGGGAAGGGGTCATGTAAACAGGCATCGCTCATCTTTCTGAGGTCCACACATATTCTGATCTCGCCTGTCTTCTTGTCCTATACTACCATAGGGATGATCCACTCCGACTCCTTGACATGTTCAATAATCCCTGCTTCCAACATTCTGTCGAGCTCAATCTTCACTTTTTCCTTATATTTTGGGTTCAATCTGTAGGGTCTTTTATTGACTAGCTTCACATCTGGTTTCAAAGGTATTCTCATTTCTCCCATAGGTCCTTTGATTCCCTTCATATCAGTGAACTTGGTCAGGAACAAGTCTTGATATTCTTGCAATAAATCTTTAATCTTGTCAATGGTAGCAACATCCCAATAATCTCCGACATTGACAAGCTTTGGTGTCTTTTCTGTCCCAATATTGACTTTCTTTATTTTTCTCGGCTGTCCTATGAATGGCAGCTCAACTCCTGGTCCTTCCACATTTCTGTGGCCTTCTGGCTCAACAATATTTACCTTCCTCAGATCATCATCTTCGTCGGCATTAATGTGTTAACATCCTTTCAATTTCTAGAATGGCACAGTCAGTTCATCCTCTTCTTGTTCCAAAGGGAGGCCACATGCCTCCTTAAATATGTTCTGTCTCACAATCTGTAATGATTGGTCTACAGAAGGAAGTTCATTATCAAACAAAAAGGTGGTTACAAAATTCTGGATCATACCTTCTGAATCTGAAGTGACAAGGCACAACTCTGCTTGAAGGTACCAGTTGATAGGGATCATGTCCAGTGTGTTAATGAAGCTATGTACCCATTGTTATCGAGGAATGTCACTCCAGGCCTCTTCGCAGCTTCGTACATGGTCCTTTGGGAAACTTCAATCTATGTACCTCACTTTGTAGCTTCATACTTGTGCTAAGAACCGTGTTGTCATCAAAGTTAGACATTTTGTCTAGTCTATGATGTTTCCTTTGTGTGTCCCCCACCATCTTGCTGGTGTAGCTTTCAGGGCCTCATCCATAGCCAAAAAACTCTATTGTGTTGGTACAATTGTTTCAAGGTCCATCAAGAAGGGCTCTAAAGGATTAAGAGCATCAAAGGTAGGTAAGTTACTTGTTGTTGTACCAATCCAACAGACTTCTCTGGTGAGTCGAGCACATCTCCTTGTGGATACTTCATACATCTGGTTCTGCCAGCTCTCCAGTGCTTCTTATGAATCTAATGAACACGCACTGTCACTTTGCCAGCTTAGATTCCCATCAACAGTAGGGTTAATGTAATCTTGTTTTCTAGCTGTTAATTTGTAGATGTTTCCCAGTTCGTATGCGTGGTCTTCTTGTCTGACAGGCTCTGTGTATCTAGGTCTCTCATCTAGATCTAAAGGTGCAATGACCCTAAGGCCATCTCTTTAAAATGTCATACACCTCTTATTTAGATCAACAACAGTAGAATTGTCGAAGGCCCAATCAATTCCTAATAATGCAGGGTAAGGGAAACTGACATCAACTATTTCAATTACTTCAAAATCTGCAAAGGTTCTAACTCCATCGATGTCCACAGGGACATGCTCCAATCGTCCAAATGGGTTGATAACTTGATGATTAGCCATTTTAAGCCTGATAGGGGAATATATCAACTTTGGTTTTCCCACCAGTGCCCAAGTTTTCTTTATCATGACATTGGCCTCCGACACTAAGTCGAGGACTACATAGTCTATATCATATTCTCCTATTTGAGAATTCAGGTGTAATTCTTTATTTTTCCTTTTCCTTTTCCCAATTTGGTGCACTTCCCTATTCAGTAAGGATTCTATCTTGCCTAACTCATACTGCTTGATTAAATCTTGTAATTCTTGTACAACGCTTTTATCTTGAATCAACTTAACACAAGTGCACAAAAATTCCATGAGTTTGCTTACCTCTTTTTCTTCTGTTGGTGATGTAGACTGATCAAACGCCTACAGCATGCCATACTCTTTGATGTCTGTTTGCATTCTAGATGAGGACCCTTGATCTGCTTTGAATTATTTTCTTGCCTCCTCAAATATTCACCTTTCTTTCTTTGCATCAAAAGCTTGAGTCTTCTCCTAATCTTTTATGACTCCATGGTCGTCTGCATTCTTTCCTTGTGCTTCCCTGTCTTCTCTTGTAGCAGTGCCTCCTTGAGTAATGACAATGACTCTAGGGTCATTTCCACGAGGTTCAACATATATCAGTTGTACTTGTGGGTTCTGCTGGGGTCCTCATCTTTACTGAAGCTTAGCCAGTAGCGCAGGGCATTCCTCTATGACATGCTCGAAAGAGTTACAATAACTGTAGGTTGTGCAAGGATTCTGAAAATCCCTTGCTAAGTGTCCTAGCTACGCGTAGTTATAACAGATAATTTGTCCTCAGCCTTGGCCCATACCTCCCCCTCCTCCTCCTCCTCTATAGCCACTACGAGGAGTGAAATTTCCTCTCCCTTGAGAGTTGTATTTTGCATTATTTCCTTCTTGGTGTACTTCACCTTGGATCTTGTATATGTCCCTCGACCTCTCATGCATGAGATCGTAAGCTCTATAATCTCGATCATCATGCCCCAATAATTTACAAAATGTGCAGTACAAGTTTGTGGGTTTCTGAACATACTTCTGCATGTAATAGCACTCACCTAGGCGATGCCTATTTCTGCATACCACACCAGGGTAGGTTAAGTTGCTTCAAAGGGCTTGGTGCTCCTAAGGCCAAATACTCATGAAACATGGGACAATTTTCTTTATCACGACCTTCATATCTACATCTTACACACCAGATATCTTCTCTTTTGTCCTTCCCCTTATCCTTCTTCATGTCCTCAACCTGTAGAGATAGACTAGTCAACTGGCTCAAGATCTAGCTCATGCCTGAGCTAGATTCTCCCATAGGTGTTGATTCAAGTTTCATGGAGATCTCCAAAGATTCTACCTATGATGCAATCTTCTATTGCATCAGAGGGAATCTGATGTGTGGTAACAGTACAACGATGAACCATTCTTTGGTTTGTTCATCGAGGATCTGAAAAGTTAATCGGTCTGTTAGGGTCTTGAATCTCTGGTCGAACTCCCAAACAGGTTCTGCTACCTTTTGTTTGATCTCTTTTAGCTCTGTAATACATTGTGACTCCGAGTTAGGTTTCTTAATCTCTACAATCAGTGCATTCTTGATCCCATTCAATGGCTTAGGTTGTGCCAGTCCTTGGACAAGTTTCATGTACCAACTTAGTGCATGGTCCCTTAGCGTAGTGCTGAACTAGGTTCTCTTGATGGCTTCGTCGGTGATACTTTTAATATTCCATACAGCTTCACACAGAAACCAATGTTGATCTGGATATTCAGATTCATCTCCTCTAAAGATAAGGAGCCTCATTTCATCTGCCATAAAGCTGACTAGACTCTTTGTCTAAGTAGATGCTAAGCTACCAGTAACAGTGCTCTGAAGACTCTTGTGGTTCTGAAATTTTGACTGCTCAGTGCTATTGAAACAACAGGAGGGTTAATGTTACTTACTTTAGTAACCTACGCAATTCCTGAGGTTTCTGGCTCGCTTTGGAAAATTTCTTCAGCTTCCCCTTTTTCTGTTCTAGTGGGCTCTGAATGTTCTTCGTCGGTTAGATCTACCTCTTTTCCACTATAGAAATCCTCTTCTTCGTAGTTTTGCTTAAACAAGTTCTCAAGGTGAACACCTTGGAATAATTTCCCACTGCGTGTATGTCTAGCTTCTATGTCACTGTTGCTATCTGAGATCTTGAACATTAGCCTTTTCAGGTCCGACCAATCTACTGTATCTTCAAGACGTTATTTTCATGCAACAACATCTTGATTCTCAGCTTCAGAAAGTGAAAATATTTTCCTCTAGGTCCTTTGAAAAAGTATCTCTCGGCATGGCTATACGATCCTATTCTGTCAACATCAAACTTGGTGATATACCATCCAATGGTACTATCGAACCAGTGATCTACAACCCTTGACACAACATTTTCAACTCTCTTAACCTTCTGGATCAATGTCGGCGTCCAAACCACAGGAGGTCTAGATCTAATCATGAACTGGGTATCGACTAACCTAGCCAACCATTCAAACAACTCTTTGTGGATTCCCCCAAAGAAGATCTCGTGAATGTCAGTGAAAATGTATATTTGTAGCCAATCTTCAGTACTCAGTTTAGGGTTCTTGTTCTGGGCTTCGATGAAGTCCCTCTCTTGATCCTCTATCCATGTATGAATCTCTGTCTTCGATGGGAACCACCTTGACATTCCCTTACACTGATTCCCTGACAATGGAACCATTTTTTGGCACAGGGGCAAATCCAGGGTTCAACGCTCAAGAGCGCACCAACAAAGCCCTAACTACCGGCGCTTTCGGCAACACCTACGAAGAAGATGCAGTCTCACCCGAAGTAGCTAAGAGGGGGGTTGTAGGACAGAGATGTCTACAACAAGGGGAATATCAAGTGGAACTAATACAATGATAATGCAACATTCATATATCTTTTACTAGCTAGATCTACTCTGCGCATCCATACATCGGATCTAACACAATAATGCAATTAACAATATAACAATGACAGAGATCCGGGCAACAATCACACACACATAAAACCAGATATACGTGGTTCACCCTCTCTCTAGGGCTATGTAAGGTAGCTAGAGAGGTAGCTAGAGAGGTAGTGGGGGGGCCTAGAGGGCCCATAGTGATAA
>CBVK0101817094.1:0-13274 GCA_900067695.1 Picea abies | reverse complement strand
ATATCACTCTCCAAGGGTTGACATCAATGAAAACCAAAAATCCAAACCAATTGTTCATCAATCTAAACCAATTGTCTAACAAATAATTCTCGAGACAAGAACTTCTCATGCCTCCTACTCTTATTTATGCTAATTCTATCTTCTAAAGAACCTTCTAGATGGATGTATTTCTAGAAGTGGAAGCTTCTATTAGGCCTTCTTACATTGAATTGTTCTCATTTATTAAATAGGCCTTATAAAATAATGTCGGCCTTTATTACATGGAAAATATATTATTCTACCTACATGAGGGGTTAGGGGGTTAGGTCCCTAACAAGAGAAGCTCGACAAAGAAGCACATATGGAATAATCAATTGAGAATTTATCATTAAGAGCAAATTTGTAGCATGATTAAGAACCATATTGACTTGAAGAAAGAGTTTAATGAAAAGATGATGACACTGAAAGAGTTTAACGAAAATATGATGACATGGGAATAGTTGGATTCATTGATCCCCTTGGAAGAAGAGTTGCATAATAGTTCCCTAGATCCTGAAAAATAAATAAGAGGAATGGTAGAATTGGCTAATGCCATAGACCGTCGTCGATTCCATAAAAATAAACCTTAGGAGTGATAGATCCTTGGAGTAGCCTTAGAGAGCTCCCCAACAATTCCTATGAGGAGTAGACTTGGAGTAGCCTTAGAGAGCTCCCCAACAATTCCTATGAGGAGTAGACTTTGCAGTTGGTTGCAAGAAGAAATGAGCTCCATTCAACTGACAGAGAATGTTGAAAGCATGGAGATCGAGGAGTCAGGATACATGATATGTAGTTACTTAGATCAATTTAAAACTATTCATAGTAAAACATGTATATGTGTATCTCCCTATACAGTTGGCCGTTTTTGCAACTGATTTACCTATGCAGACCGATATGCATGGTTTATGCATAGTAAGGAGACTTCTGCAAGAGTAAAGTCCCAGGACGTTGTTGCACACTTGCTCAGGATCAGAAAGTATTTGAGTGTGGGGGAGATGTTGAGGGGGCCTCTTAGGCCTCATAAATGTCATCATGCCTATTAATATAATATAAGATAAAGTGGATAAATATATGTGTATAATGGATAAATGGGCCTAAATGGGTGATTAGTTGGAGTGGGTGCAACTGCTCTAGCCATCCATATCATTGTATAAATATCTATCAAAGCATGAATGAAGATGGTAGAATGCTCTCCCCAATACATCTATCTTGATGGTCTCTTTTGTGCATGTCATGATGTAGTTTCTTTCATGAATGTTGGTTGGAAGTTATCCTTCCAACAACCAAGAATAAAATAGATTATATTATATTATCAAAAATATCTACAAAAAAGTGTATCTTCTTTTGTTTTCTCATACAAAAGTTGATGATTATTTTTATAAGCATCTAGGATAACAATTTAATTAACATCATTACTCATTAAATGAAATGAGAGAATATTTACAAAATTAATTTCCAAGTATCTAGCCTACAAAGTAGGAAACACTTTTCAAATAACACAACCAATCTCGATGTTATTCCAAAACAAGATCACCCACTACAACAATTGAGCTCAATAGTTATGGATTCAGAGAAACAATATGGGGGCATGGTTATATAGCAATATATTTGTAGAAATTGAACACATGGAGATAAGGAATATTATTTCTAGAATGTGAAAATATGTAGCAAAAGTTCTGCAGCAATGGAATCTCGTAACAAGTTGGTTGGAACCCATGGATCCATAACAGAGGTCTTGTAACATCTATTAGTACGTGTTGTAGCATATATTTAAACCTACAAGTCAGATACAAAGAATATGAAAATATGATAATAAATTATCATATTTCAAAAAGCACCAAACTATAATAAATGAGTACCTATAGCATCTATGGTTAAGAAATGGTCAACAATAATTGTAAAAAGGATGTAAAAGAAAGGAGAATCGGGGTAAAAACATGCCAAAATAGAGACCCATAATTTCCTCCCCTATTGAATATGTTTCTTATCCTTGGGCAACCTCAATAATTACTTTGAATCAGAGTTGATGCATGTATGAGTCATATGGAGGTTGCTTATATTGTAAGAAGGATAACCATCCTCATCTTTTCAAAATTACCCTATGTTCCTCTCAATGATTTTCAAAAACATGTTATCTTCACGTACCCTCCACTTGTACAATTGATAATACTAGGGTGCAAAGCACCATATTATAGTAAAATGAAATTTTAAACCAATACATGTGATAGCATGCCTTTTCTGGCATGTTATGTATCTCTCCACCATGTTTACAACCACACTGAAATTTGGATATCCAAATGGTTCTCTTTCACTTAACTACACTGATAAATGGTCTGACTAATAGTCACAAGCCAATAAGGTCTCTAATATTTTGTTTCTGATTTTGTTTTCACAATATAAAATAACAACATGTTGAGTTTCATTGGAAAATGGTACCCATCTTGGTTATTTCATCAATAGGTAGTGTATTCAAAGCACTACTCAGGTATTATGATTTTCTCCTCTTACCCATAAGACACATTTTTTTTCATTATGTTCTAGGGATTGTTGTATAGTATCCTTCTATTATAAATTATGATTCATAAAGGATGTGAATGCTCTTAATTGAGTATCATCCACAAATGTATTTGGATTCCATATTGTATCATGAAACAATAAAATTTCATGTTGGTATAACTCACACAATAGATTCTTATCATCTAGGATATTAGAAAAAAAGGCCTCCAGAAAGGAGTTAGGTGTTCTAAACTGATCCAAGTGGATATTGTTGGCCACCCACCTGTTCCACTTATTCATAATGGCTCCACATCTTGGCAGTTTTTCTACAATTTTTTGAGTCCCAAACTTTCAGGGACAATGCCTAGTAAGTAGTGAAAGGAAGATGATATGCCATTTGTAATGTGTACTTCTCAATTAGACCTTCCCAACATGCTACTAAGTGCCCCAAACATATATTGTATGCAAACGTTACGCCCCCAGGAAGTTGACATATCAACTAACCACATCGGGGCCCACAAACCTTTTGGTGTTCCATCTTCTAGGGTTAGGGTTTTGGATGTTTAGGGTTTTCTCATTGATGATTTATGTTAAAAGTTCCTTTTTAATGTCTTTGTAATCATCTTTTTATAAATGAGCATAGACGACATATCTCTCTCTTCAGGGATAAGCTACCACCATTCTAGATAGCTTGTGTGTTTTGCATTTTACAGTCTTTGTAGTCCAAATAGTCATTAATAGAATATTAGTTTAACTATATAATTGTGTTTCTTGCAATATCTTTGTGTGTTTCCTTGTTATATCTATCCCTTCATGTCATTCTCAAAATAATCTAGATCATAAATTCTTTGGGTCCACCTTCATATAATTATCTCAACTAAAACACCAAATATATTTCTTGTATATATACTACATAAACTAGAGAAGGGCCTATGCAAATCAACACAACTTGGGCCAAATTCCTTAATTGTTTCTTCTCCTGGTTGAGTTTTCTTACCTTTACTTCTAGCTAAGGAATTCTATTCCTATCCTCTTTCCAACAATCCCATTTAATTCTATCAATTGCATAAAACTCAACCCATTTCTCGCTCATTAATGATATTCCTGCATTCCTCTAATGGGACCACACCTTTTTCAAGATATTTTTCTGTTGTTTTCCATCTAGAATTCTTCTCTCAACCTTATGACTTCAAGAAATTTAATATCTTCCACTCCTTTAGTTTGTATTCCAATTGAATGAAAAATAGGTACAAATTCTATTATAATATTTTTAATATATTTGTAATACACAGTTGAGCATCTTCTTGTGTAATAGTTTTTTTTTCAATCATTTGTACAACTAAGGCTTCTTCTAAAGTCATTATTGGGTCAGCTTCCATTTTATATAAAATATTACTTGTTAAACAAATAAGCTCATCTAGAATCTTTATAAAGACCTGGGTGAATTTTTTATCATATGGATTCATGACAATCCCCATAATCTCATTAAAAAGTTATGTGGCAACCTCAGTATCAGTTTTAGTAATTGGTTCAGTAGAAAATTTATCAAAAATTCCCTTAACAGGATCAGACAT
Organism: Picea abies; assembly: GCA_900067695.1. Classification (NCBI taxonomy): domain Eukaryota; kingdom Viridiplantae; phylum Streptophyta; class Pinopsida; order Pinales; family Pinaceae; genus Picea; species Picea abies. The sequence goes on along the minus strand of CBVK0101817094.1, from coordinate 9,186 downwards.
AACATCAACATTATTGCTAACAATATATGTAGCATTAGTCATAACAACATTTTCTTCAACACCAACAACAATATATTTAGGACTACACTTGGGAACATTTTCTTTAGGAATGATTTTCAGAACAATTCCATCAACGATATTAATGTCATCAGTATGTTGGGTGGTACTAGTATGTTTAGTAGCATCAACATACTCTTTAACAAGTTTTGTAGTGCTAGAATTATGCAAAGCATTACTAGAAATATCATGAATAATAGGGGTAACATATAAAGGATTAGTAGCAATCATTTCATGTGTTTCTTAGTCACCTTCATACAAACCAAAAGGTGACTTGAAATATTCTTTGAGGGCCTATACCAATGTGTATATTCTAGCCTAGCCTTGGACTTAAAGATCTATAACCTTTATAAGGTAGTATGTTACCTTACACCGTAAAAACCTAATTTACTTTTTAAATTTATGATTCAACTTGAGAAGTGTTCTATAAGAAATGTTTTGACAATGTTTATCCAACACTATGCTAATATTTCTCTTAGTTGATTTGGGGGCCACTAGATCTTGTTTAGCTTCCTATGGAATACTACATTATGGACTATCTGTAAAACCCTTCATAGGTTCAAGAGAAGATAAAATTACTTCTGCAACAACTGGTTATGAAACTTCTTGATTTTCTATTGGTTCTTGTGGAGTAGTAGCCATGTGTGTAGTAGTGGACCTAGTCTTTCTCTTCTTAGGACGAGATAGAGGAACAATTCTTTTATATTTTATTTTCTTCCTTGTTTATGATCCAACTTCATCTACAGGGTCTAAAATAGGGTTTTCTTCCTCAATTGGACATGTTGTGAATTCAAATCCAACATATGTTTCTCCTATTATATGAATTTCATCACTCTCTTCCTCTTCTATATGAATTTCTTCTTGAATTTTTTCTACATGATCTTCCTAAATTTCTTCTCTTGGTTCTTCCTCTTTCACAGCATAGATTGTCTCTACTCTATGAGGTATGGCTACCCTTGGATGTGCTTGAAACAACACTTCCCAATTATAGGGTCCATGGGAAAGGTTATCCAATATAAGTAATTTAATTAAACAATGATGAGTAATGTTGGTAACAAGATTTGAAATTAACATGGAATGAGAGGCCATGAGTTGCAAAGGATGAAGTAGAAAATAGGGAATATTCATTAATCCTTTATTCCATAAGCGATTTAGAAGCTTAAAATGTAACAAAACAAAATACTATGATATCCTTCACATGTAATGTACTTTTGTAGGAAGTATGCAACTTCATCCCAGGGTCTTGGCGGCAAATTACTTTTTACTCTCTTCCCTCCATCTTCAACCCTCTCTCATATAATAAGAAAATTAACTCATCCTTGATATGTGGATATGAATTTAAACCACCTTTGACCAATTTTTTGGTAGTTTAATCACTATGTACACAGTTTCTTCAGTCACTTGAACACAGATTCCAAGTATCACAACAGTAAATAATTTGAACTCAAGGGTGAATTCTAATGCAATCATCGTGGCAACAACTTGAAACCTATAAAAGTGTTTCAACCATCCTTCATACCTAAATATTCAGAGAACTTCCTGATGAGCACACAATTGAGCCAGAATAAGGGGTTCATGGAAAACAAAAACTATGTCGATGCTTTATTTGGAGTAGTAACATTCAGTCACATCAAATAGTGTAGTAGGTAGGATGAGTACAACAAGAAATGACTCAAAAAGAAAGGTTAGACAAGTAGTATCATTTAATAGCAGGAAGGTTGTGAGTGGAAAGAAAGTTACTAAGTATGGGAGGGTAGCAAAGGTGGCAGCCAAGAAAATATGGTCGAAAATGGAAAGAATAATGTCATGGAAGGAATAATAATGGAAGTATGTGTGACTAAATGGTAACAAAGTGAAGAATCAAATGACAATGATGATTGGTTGGATGAATAGACATATTAATAGACATCCATCACAAGGGAAAGTACAAGACATCTCTGACATGATGGAAGGGATAAAGTATGAATGAGGTACTAATTATTCAAAGATATGACATTAATGCAAATATGAACACATATGAGGGAATCATATCTTTGTACTTATCATGAAGTGATGGTATTTAAGTGATAATATGGTGACCGTATCATCAAAAACAATTGGAGTGGCATGAACCCCTTGGATCAACAACAAACTATAGACAAATAGAAAGAGTGATGATCCATAGCAATCGTTGGAATAAAACGGGATATGGGAATGCACAACAAAGTTTGCAAAAATGTATGATGGTCCGCAACAATTTTCATGGTTGGATAAATTTGAAGGATTAGAAACAATCATTAGAAAGAATTTGTAGCATTCAACAGATTAAAAAAAAAAAAAAAACATGGTCTGCAGCGATGGTGAAATAGAATAAAATCCAATGCTTTTTGACACAAAGAAAAGTTGTAAGAAAAATAAGAGTTGTTCCATTTGAAGGATTAGAAACAATCATTAGAAAGAATTTGTAGCATTCAACAGATTAATAAAAAAAAAAAAAAAACATGGTCTGCAGCGATGGTGAAATAGAATAAAATCCAATGCTTTTTGACACAAAGAAAAGTTGTAAGAAAAATAAGAGTTGTTCCTTTTCTTTTTCTTATTTATTTATTTATTTTTATTTTGCAAATATTGTCCACCAACATGTTGGCAAACAATATGTTTCCAATTGCGCCCCAAAAGAGGTTTCACAATTCAAATTATTATTATTATTATTATTATTTTCAATTGTGGAAAGAAAATCAAGTAAAGAAAAGTATAGTTGGCATAGCCACTTTACCAACAATCTCTAGATATGAAGAAATAGCAAGATATTTGAAAAAATCATCCTTGGACAATGGCTTCTAATATAGCATTAGTTGATGAGAATTATCCATGAGAGGTGTCTAGTCTTCATCAATAGTGAACAGATTTACAGAACCATTACCACAAACACTATCAATCTTGTCTAGTCCCAATCAATAAGTATAGAATTTTCCTTTGAAATATTTGAACCTAGAATCATATATGAGGGCCAAATCTCCAGCCTATAACTTCTTCTTATTGACGAATTTGTCATACCATGTTTCTCTCTACTATTCGACAACAAAGGTGTGGTACAATGTAGCCTAATGAATTTCATGAAGTTCATTGATTTGGTTTAGGCGATGCTTCTTAGCTTCTAATAGGTCAAATCCTACTTGCAATGCACTTTTGAGTTTCATTACTTCAAAATCAATGAGAAGTACAACATTATTACCATACCAAATCTCATGATTTAATCCCATGGTGTTCCTCCAAGTGGTGTTCTAAGCCCCTAGATATTTCAGGAGTCTAGTGGCCCAATCCTTGCAACGAATTTGCACAGTTTTAGTTAGAATGGACTTCAGAACCCTATTGGTGACCTCCACTTTCCCATTATACTTTATATGGTAAGGTGTAGATGTCCTATGCCAAATATGGTACTACTTTGTGATGGCTTGGATGAGTTTAGAAGTAAATTGGGTACCTTGATCTATAACAATTTCTCATGGCACACCAAAGAAAAAAAAAGATATTTTCATAGAGAAAATATGCCACTTCTTGATCAATAACACTTGAGAGTAATTTGGATTCAACCCATTTGGTGACATAGTTATTGAAAACCAAGATACAAACTTTCTTCAATGGAGGGTTGATAGGGCCCTATTGTAGGGGCTAGTTGGCTCTACCAACTAGACCCCCCAGTCAAGTTGATTGTAGGAATCATTTAAGGAAGTCAGTCGAATAAGCGGTTAGAGTCAACCGTTGCGATAGTTAATGTAATTGACTAGTAACTGTACAACACACACACACACACACACACACACACACACACACACACACACACACACACACATGCATCATTATGTAATGGAAATACAAAGGTCATTTTTGGTTATATCTAATAAAATGCCTTGATGTTTCTCCCACTATTGTGTATGCCTATATGTATGTTTGTGTGCTTATATGTATGATGTTATAATGTGTATTACTCTATGTAAGGATCTACTGGAAACTTCTCATACTCTCCCCCTGAATACAACATTGGTTCTGTTGCCAATAGTTATAAACTCAAGCATGCATTAAACAAAGGAGCACATAGATGTTAACATTAGCAGACATACACGAATGGTGGGAGAAAAAAATTGACAAATACATTAGAAATTATGTGCGAAGAAACTGACTGAATTCAGCAAAGGCCCGTACGCACTTCTATTCATAAACAAATGAGAGATTCTTGGAGGATATAACAGAAGCAATGTATGAATACATCACTCATTCAAATGACCAGACTCACTCCAAATGAGTAGTTTATGCACAATATCATCAAAGGAGGAAGAAAATATCTAAACGAGTGGTTCAAGAGGATTGTAAAAGACTACATCGAAGATCAAGCAGTTGAATACAGAGAGTAAATCCATAATATCTTCTATATCAATTTACACGAAGGGTTTATTTGTACCATCCCCCATATCTTACATTAATTCCTCCTAGATAAGGGATTTTGTGACATCATTGAGTATCGACCCCTTTAAAATATCCCCCTCCAAATTCTAATTTGCGAGAAAGACAAGAACAATGGGAAGAAATCTTGGAAGTGAACTGTAGAGACACCAAATAAGATTGGGATTACTTCTGGAAGTGAACTGTAGAGACACCAAATAAGATTGGGATTACTTCTTAAAGAAATTAAATCAGTCAAAATGACAAACATCGTTGATGACAAGTAAGTCAGGTCGACATTGGGGGGGATTGTATGATTCGTGAGATAATATAAGTCAAGTTTGAATTTAAAAAAAAAAATTCAAAGCCAAAGTTGAACCACACCCAAGTTGAAAATGATGGGAGTCGAGAAAAAGATAACTAAATCAAGTGAGAAATTTGCACGTTGAACATAGAGTCACAAAACCTCAGCTGACATTCAAAAAATAGAGCAGGATGAAAGGAATAATAAGTGAGAGGAGTTTCAAAAGGAAAAGGATCCCAAAAAATATCATAGAAAACCTACCCAGGCACGACAGTTCGTTAGAGCAGCCTTTGAGAGTGCCCTAATGGCTCTTGGGAGGAGTGAAGTGAAATATTGCGATTGAGTATGGTAGTCAATGGTGCCAAAAAAGTTGATGATCAATTCAATATGGAAATTGACGATTCAAGACCTGCGATCTGACTCTCTCCTATAAAAATCCCTAGCCCACGCATTTCATATTTTCTCCAAAAAAGACTTCATATAGATACAAAATCACCACGGGTGTGGTGTCGAACTGATAATGATGGCCAAATAAGAGATGCAATATTAATTGAAGCACAAGAAAATAATTAGAATCGACCAGAAGACATAATCATTCATGTCAAATATCTCATGGGCGTTGTCCCCCTACCGAAGCTACTTCTAGAAGATTCAAACTCGATAGATAGTGAAAGTGAACCGACACGACCTTGTAGAGAATGGCTCGTAGAGTATATAGATAAATCTTTCCAGATGGAGGATTCAATCCCAAGCTAAGGATAGGTTGAAGATATCCCGACTAAATGACATTTTCATATTACATTGACAGAAGTAAACAACTCGACCTTGACTCCATAAAATAATACTACGCCAACTTCCAAGTTGACTTCGAGTAAAGATCTTGTAATAATTCCATTTTCTAAAAAGAAACCAACAATGGGGCTTCATCACATCCCTATTTACAAAGGAGACGAAGACCCCAAATGAAATTGGTTTATGTGTGAGAAATACTGGGATGCTACAAATATAGTCGATGAAGAAAAAAAATGGACCAGTTTGGAGTTGCACTTTGAACCAGGGCTCTTACCTGGTTTATGAATTTCACTGACAATAAAACCCATATGAAGAAAGAAATAAAGCAAAATTTTCTCTCATTCTTCAAGACACAAGATATAATTCATCTAGCAGCAAAAAAACTTAAGGAAATCAAGAAAAATGTAGGAGAGAATGTACATGAGTCAAATACAATACGAGATTGACGAAAATTTACTAGTACAATGTTATGTATCGGGACTATTACAAAAATCAAAGCTTTGTTATGGATTTAATACCTTTCAACATGTGAAGAAATCCTCAAAAAATCCCAGAGGATTGAAATGGATGATGAAGGATTGGTTAACACATCAAGCATTGAAATAATATTGGAAGATAAGATCATGGAGCTACAACAGACAATTAAAAAAATATCACTCGCTCGTAATGAACACAAGTGTACCGCTTTCTCTAGAGAAGGTCACACTAAAGACTACTACAAATTTAGCGATGCCTTAAACCCTACAGTCAAGCACATCCAGATCAAAACTTATTGCAAAATCTATCAAGGCTTGACTAATCATGCAACCAGAGATTGTCCACACAATCTAAGAAATGTATGTCCCAAGTGGTGCCACATTTGTGAAGATAATAATCATTCCATCCTAGAATGTTTCATGAATGGTAAGAACAAAAAAAATATCCACTCAGTCTACCATACACAAGAAATTGACGAGGATGTCGATCAGGGAAACATTTATATAGGTTGAGGTCGAGGAGGATAACAAGGTCAAGGTAGAGGAGGATGAGGAAGCTTTGGAAGATGATGTGGCCGGGGACAATATTATTTTTTTAATTGTTGGAAATAAGACCACATCAGTCCATACTTCTCGATAAAATATGGAACTGACTTAAAATTTTGTAATATTTGCAGAGTAGGAGATCTCTCCCTAGAGAATTGGCCAATTGTGCTAGAAAAAGTCACAACCAAGAGAAGAATTGGCCAATTGTGCTAGAAAAAGTCACAACCAAGAGAAATTTAAACCTTTTATGTACAGTGTCGAAACAAGATATTATCAATTCAAAAACCCTCCATGTGGTAACAAGATCAGGAGCGGGTAAAGATAAATACCTAGAGGCACCAAATCGATAAGGGAACAAAGTTCCATATCCTGACCCCAAAAATGAAGAAAGGATAATGCAAGAAGCGTTGATTTTTTTTTTAAATATTGACTAGGGAAAACCAAACGAAGAACGATCAAGTATGTCAAACACCACAATTGAGGAATTCTTACAACTACTAAAATAAAATCAATCAGTGGGACGCCTTATCAACCTACTAAACATATTGAGAGAATATGAAGACAATCAAAGACTGGTAAAAAGTGCAAGGAAGTTGTCTCAAGACAGAACCACAAATGAATTTGGCCCTCAAGTCAAATTAGAAGTCGATGGGCACATGATTAAAAAGTCATGATTGATTTTGGATCACAATTGAATATCCTTCTCAAAGAAACATGGGTCCGACTAAGAAGACTCCTGCTACAACTGATAATAAACTACTTAAAACTACCAGATCAAAGATTCATTGAACCAATCGACACTCTCAAAAGTGTTATCAATTCTATAATGGGAATTCTGACAAGAGTCGATTTTGAAGTTAAAAACCTGAACGAAGGCATTCCTTCTTATCCAACACTAGTCGAAAGACCCTGGAGCTGGAACATGAAGGTTGCAATATCTTTAGAAAGAGACCAGACCAAGCTTAAAGGAAGTGGAAAAAAATCATAATCCCCTTAGACCCAAAAGAAGGAAAACCATGGGTTGATACATGGGATGAGGCCTAGGAAGCACATTGACTATACCAAGTAGTTCATGAACATAAAGACAAATTTGAACCTAACATTGAAGGAGAAATACTAGTCGGATCTTTGTTGTTGATAGGCCAAATACTGAACTGTACAACTGGCAGATGGAGAATTATGAAACACAAGCCAGATAATGTTAGTTAATAGAGGCAATACCTATCAAAGGATCCATATCATGCTTCTCGATTCACACAGTCTGTATTGTCACTAAAAAAAAATTAAAACAAACGCCAACATTAATAACGACTAATGCATACACAATAACTTTCTCGTGGTTTAATGAATGGATTTCTCCATCATTACATGTTGATGAAGTCTCCAATTCAGTAGGGGAACAAGGAAGAATACAAAGTATATAAGCCAAGTCCTTCACTGGCCAAGAATCTCGATGTTGCGAGACTCATGCAAACTGACTTCAAACATGGAATACCGCCACATTATATTTTGTGGAAAGATTCGATGGGAAAAATATCTCTGCAAATATTGACATCTGTATCTTTAAACCTAGTTTTATATCTCTGCAAATATCGACATCTGTATCTTTAAACCTAGTTTTGACCCTAAAATCCACATACATAAGTGCAAGCAAGAATGGAAAAAAGAGGATATAGATATGAAAGAGCATGGTCGCCTATGTTCTTGAATACATTAGATGATATACCTCATAAATGGTATAAGTTTGAAGAAGCATCGGGTCATAATTTTGACTGGAACAAAATAAAAGACAAATTCCTTAAATATTTTGAATTTAATCCCAAAGAGGCAACTAAGGAAATTAAAAATTTCTTGGGAAACCCAATTCTTGAAAAAATTCAAGAAAAAGGAAAAACTAAAGTCGATGAGGGATCGACATTGACTTTTAACCTGGTATCAACAAATAATAAACAAAACATAATATCTCATAGAGTCAAAATGGAAAACATAAGTTTTCTAGGTCAAATATTCTGATGGAAAAAAGACCACCACAGAGTACAAAATTTTGTACAAACAATATACTTTGTGACCAAGGAAGACACATAAGAGCATGGACACATATAAAACCCGATTTCCATTCAATTTACAATCAAGTCATAGAAGGAGAACACTATTTAGATGAGTTAAAATCACCTGACTTGATGGATGCGGAAATAAATACCAAAGAATTTGACATCTCTATAGATGGGTGACCAAAAATAAATACCAAAGAATTTGACATCTCTATAGATGGGTGACCAAAAATGGCCAAAGTAGGTGACTATTGGTCTGAGAAGAAAACCATGGAAATAGTCGATCTACTAAAAGAATACTAGGATATATTTGCATGTGAATATAAATACTTCAAAGGACTCATACAAGAGATGGGTGAAATGAATATTGAACTCCTCCCTGGAGCCAAACCCATCAAGAAACGACCATAAAAACTGGCACACAAATACAAACCCATCATTCAAAAGGAAATCATGTTGGAATACTAAGAGGGGGGTGAATCAGTATGAGCACAATTAGTAATTTTAATCAAAATATAAAACCTCCAATAAATATCATGAG
>CBVK0101817091.1:0-12369 GCA_900067695.1 Picea abies | reverse complement strand
GAATAGAGAAAAATCCTCTTCTACAACTATTTCTTCTTTTAAATCTGAGACAACAAGTGCATCAGGGGAAAAATATAATTCATCTATGGCTATGCAATCATCAATACTATCATCAATCATATCTTGAAGGCCTTATTCTCAGAAAATAGAAAAAGAAATTTTTTCATCCATATCTTCAAAATACTCACTTCTATCCTGACTTTCTCTTTCAATCAGATCTTCACAAAACTCATCACACGAGGAACACACTATTGTATGCTGAATATCAAACCTAGACCTTTCACAACATTCTTCAAGAGTTGTGTCAGAAGAATAACACCTCTTACAATACTTGTTGAGAGCTACATGAAATTCCTTCAAAGAAGATACACTGGCAATAACAAGTGACACATACCATCTTCGAGCATCACATTTAATGAGTATACAAACATCTTCATGAGAGAATATTCATGATAATCTCCAATTGATCTATGCATTGATGAAAATTTATGAGATGTTGTGCATGATAATCTCCTTCATCTCCACAAAATATGGGAAGAAAGTCTGTGCATTCTAGGAAATAAGGCACATGATTAGGAAAACCAGGAATAGATGAAAGATTTAAAGGTGAAAACCTTCGAGCCAAGATAACTTCCATTGCTATTGTATCCTGTATCAGTGAAGTCTCCAACAGGTTCTTCCTTCATGGAGTGGAGTCGCTGGGTGAATGATGCAATCTTTGATATGTGACCAACCCTTGTTCACCATCAAAAGCTGGATCTGATCAATGTTGTTCTCCCAGGGAATATTTCTTCATTTATGTCCCTGACAATGATGCCATTAATGTTAGCACTGCGAGTCACCCTCAAACTATAAGAGGATAAGCCCTGTACCCATCAAATTTTTTGTGGAGGTAGGTTTATGAGTGGAGGTCAAATGGACAAAGACTAGTACATGAATGTTTTAACACATAAACTAGACAAGCAATGCATAAGGAAATGAGGTCCTCATTAACTTCAATCAATGGTTTAAGGTTAAAGGTGGGTAGAAGAAAGACTTAGTGAGAAAAGTAGACAAGTCTTCCATGAGCATCTGACTTTCAAGCAACTTGGTGAAGAAAAAATCAGGCACAAGAGCACTCTTGACTTTCAAGCAACTTGGTGAAGAAAAAATCAGGCACAAGAGCACTCTTGAACTCAAGTTTTAGACACTGACATATATCACAACAACATAATAATCAAACCTCCATTACAATGCTACTACAACAAATCATCTGGATCATCCATGCACGAGCATTTCAGCAGAAGAGGAAACAGGGAAACAAAAGAAAATACTAGAATATGTCACAACAATACTATAATCAAACCTACATTACAATACAATAACAACCCTCATCTGGATCCTCCATGCATGAGTGTTTCAGCACAGATTAAACAAGATGATGAAAGAAGCTGGATTCTATTAATGCGAAAGTATCATATCTCATACAAAACCAGAGAACAATTCTATTATCAAAATATTACAATTTAGGGAGCTCTTCTCAACCATCGACCTCTACCAAATTCTTCAACTTCTATATTTATACTTAGATTAGTGGAAAACTGTTAGGAGAGTCCTTTGTCCATCCCATCTAAGGCTCTTCATCTATGCATCCTTCTGTTAGTCTATGCATGTATCCTTCTGTCAGACGTGAGATGAGATCAACATGGGCATGTAGGAAAAACCGTCCATCGTGGTACCTCGGGCTGACAGTTCCGTTTCCACGGCTAGACCCTCCATGCCTTCTATTTATGGAGTGAGTTGAGGTTTCAACTACCAGTCCTTGTTCATTAACCGATTTCACCTCGGGATCGGGATGAGGCTTGATGACTAGGGGGAGGCTATGTGATGCTATTGGATTCGACGCTAAATGAGCATGTGATTTCGGGGCCGTCAAAATCAATTTGGACCCACACCACTTTTGGGCCCGAAACTCACCACATTCCACCATGTAGCTCTCCTACAATACCATGGTTTATATTTCGACCCACTCAAGGATTTTAACGCCCGAGCATATTGCGGCCCCGAAATGAAGCGTGTTCATTGATCTGAACGGTCCTGGGATCTCCGTCATTGAAACATGACACTGCCTGTTTGCATGTGTTTCGAGCCCGAAATCGACTGCCTTTGACCACTGCGCTTTGTGTTCGTGGTTGTCAACTCATTAAAGAAATTTCCTCCGCACTCTTGTCATAGGGAGGGAATAAAGTAAGTAGGTTTTAGTTCATTTTCTGTTCAGTTATATTTTTTCAATAAAGTAGTGATGTGTCCACATGTCATTTGGTCCTACAGTCTAGATGTCATTGTTAGTTAGTTAAGTCTTGATTGTATCATTCTAGTCAGGGAGGTATGTGTCAATTTTTTTCTAAATTTAGTAACTTATGATGTTTTATTCATTGTCGCGTCGCTTTCACATTGTCAGTTAAATGTAGTTAGTACTTTCATTTCACCATCATGTCCATGTCAGAAAAAGTCATCTATGCTAGAAAGTTTGTTGGTACTTTTCCAGTTAGTCATCAGCTAGTTAGTTGTTTTCCCATGTGTCTTTCCATGTCAAATATGTGTTAGTAATTATGCCCTTTATTTCCCAAATCACTAATTATATTTTTCCATGTCTTTCAGTCATGTCTACTGTTAATTTTGAGTTATCTACATTGTTTCCCCTTAATGTCAATTTTAATTCTTGTCTTGCGTCACCTCCTCATGACTATCTATAACACGTGGGTTTCCCTCGTCCAATTCATTTTGTTATGTCTATTTGTATGAATACTCATCTCTAGAGCCCAGTGAGAATTATGTGAGTATGCATCTATGTTCTTGTCCTCTGATTCTCTTTGTGTACCAGTAATATAATGTAGCCATGGGTCGTGCAACTACTACTCAGGGTGTAATTCCTAAGCTTGTTATTTTCACAGATATCCATGATCTGCGAGTCGATATTTTGGGAGATCTACAGGGAAAATTCGAGTAGACCTGGCTTATTCACATCGATTTCTCAGATGGGGACTTTTTTCCCTAAATGAGGTAGATCATGGAAAGAATTGATATGTATAATATGGAAGTACCACAGTTAAATGGTCAAAATGGCATGAAATATGAAATATGCAACAACAAAATGAAATCATTTTTGCAGGCATAGGAATGTGATATTTGGAAATCAGTGGTGTCAAGGTACATAGCTACAAAGAAGCCTTTGAAGACTACAACCAAGAAGTAATTTAAAAGGAACAAAAATATATAAATGGATTTTATCATGGAAGGATTACCTAATTCACTAATAACCAAAGTGGGACAGTATGCATTGACCAAAGAGCTTTGGGACAGTGTACAAGATCTTTATGCAAGGCAAGGAACAAAAGAAAATGAAGCAGGTGACAACTTAGATTATGAAGAAGTCAACAGAGGTGAGTATTTTTTCTTTAATTGTGAAGAAGTAGGACATATTGAAATTGAATTCCCTTAATTGAAGATTGGAAGTGATCAGACAGAAAATCCCAATGAAATAGAAGACAATCCTAAGATTGAAAAGGAAAATAATCATGAAGCAGAATCTAGTCGAAAAGAAACAAAACTTGAAGAAGAAATCATTTCCTTGAATATCTAACTTGAAGAGGCAAAGAGAACAGAAAAAGTAATGAATAATTACATGATAACAAAATAAGAATAGGCTGAGAATCTTGAAGAAGAAGTTTTCATGCGGAGGGTAAAAGTTTTCAAGCTCGGTAAAAACTTTGAAGAAGCATCCACATCATCAGCAATGAAAGTTGAACAGAAATGTCACAGGTTACGAGAAAGGACGAATGAAGAAAAGGTTAAGATTTACACATAAGTACTTAAAGCAAGGAATCATGGTCAGCAAGAGTCTAAGAGGAAGGATAAGTTTTCAAGAATACCATCTACTTTTAGACAACAAAGAAGATTCAACTATGATCCTGATTAGCGAAGGAATGAATTCAGAAGGAATACATCACAGAGAGGATCATCTACTCCCATGTATCAATGTGTCTTTTATGGTTACTATTTTTATTGTACTAAATTTGGACATAAAGTTGTAGACTGCAAAGCATATGGAAGAAATGTTCAAGCAAGTAGTGCTTATGTGGCTCCTCGCAATATTGAATGTTACAAATGCCACAATTATGGTCACATAGATTGAAATTACAAAAGCGTGATAGAGCCATCCATGAAAGAAAACATTGATAATATGTATAAGAAGGTTTGGAAAAGAAAAGAAGAACAAGTCCTAGATATCGCAAGATTTGCTATAGTACGAGAAAGACTAGAAAATCAAGTGAAAGAAGAACAAGTCTCAAGGATCATATTGTCAGAATCCACAGCAGTGCAAGATCATAATGCAGAGCAAGTAAAGGAAGAACATGTCCTATAAATTGCACTCTCAAGATACATAGTAGTACAATATCATGATGAATCCACATGAAGAAGGGAAGATGTTAGAATATAGGAAGAAAGCGTCAGAATTCAGGAAGACAATGGATCCACACACGAAGAAGAAGACTACTCTGCATTAGGTTGGATTCCTCCATTGTTATGAGCCATTCGGCTTGGAGACTCCCAGGTAATGTGAATATTGAATAGGGGGAGTCTATGCAGCAGTTGTTACAGTTCATAGATATATCCTTCAAACATCATGAAGTGTTTGAGAGTGGTGTTACAAATGTTTGATTTAGAGTGGTTCAGTGATAGAGGTATAGGATATCCTATGATAGATTGGTTGGTTAAGGAATAGATTTCAAAACACATATCCATGTAGGTATGCAGAATATCAGTTGACATACATAAGGAATATCATTGGTACACTTTTTGATGCAAAGATTCATAGAGAACATATTCAGGCGGGAATATATTCATTGCATATTTGTAGAGTTTGATTTGCAGTTGAGTAGATCAGTGGGCATAGTTGTTTCAGTTTGAGTTACAGGTTATGGTGCATGATTGATGCTCGGTTTGGAAAAAAAATTGGTACATGTTTGATGTTTGTGATGGTATGTTGGTGATATTAGTACATGCTTGGTAGAGGCATGTGTACATATAGTTGAGAAGTTTAGTTGGTATCTGATCCATGTAAGAGGATCTGGTTGAGTATCAGTAGTCAAGATTGGACAGATATATGTCAGTTGATGAGAGATTGGTTCAGATATTGATTCAAAGACTAACTCAAAGACATTTGGATGATTTTGATAATGAAATATTTGAATGCTTAAACTTTGAATTCTTTTGTATATTTCAGTGATTTACAAGAGGAAGCACCAATGGACAAAAACTCCAAAAGGAAGAAGGTATAGGGAGACCTACAATTGATCTACATGACATCTTGCATAGAATTCAAGGGGAGATAAATAGTCAAAGAAGAGATCAGAAGATTGAATATAGGGAGAGCATCCCCAAGGAAAGCTCAGACAGGGGGGAAATCCCTAGAAAGAGATTTACCCTTTTTCCATGGATATCAAAGGGGGAGTAAGAGAAAGAATAGAAACATGTGAAGAGAAATAAAAGAGGCATGAATACAAGGGGAGCATCCCCAAGGGAGATCCCCATTATCAATGATGTCAAAGCGGGAGAGATGGAAACATTGATGAGGAGAGATGGTCACAGGGGGATCATGAGCATGGTGTTTTCATGTCTAAGTGTTGCCATAAATTCCAAAGGGGGAGATTGTTGGAAAGTTGGTTGTCATTGATGTCAACCCTGAGAAAAGTATGGAATCCCCAGAGATGTGGACGAGGTCGTTGAATATTTTGTCGTCATTTTTATGATTGTGATTGATGGTGAGTTTTCATTGGTGTTAGTTGATGTCAACAATTGTGTTGGATGCACTTGAAGAATTATGGTAGCGTCGAAGGTATGGTCATGGAACCTGTATTTGATCAAGGAATAAATACATGAAGGTCAGTATACTTGCAGATAAGACTATCATAGATGGATAGTACGTGTCATGCCATTTCTGGTGATATATGATATGTCATGTAGTTCCTCATGATTGACGAGATATGGATCTGTGAAGTTGGAGGACCCTCAAGAATATTCTAGAAGCCTCTAGAAGGTCATCAAGAAGCTTAACCAGTAAAAGTGGTTGCAACAAGAGATTAATTATTGAAAGATTAATTGTTGAGATTACATTGTTGAAAGATTAATTGTTGTGGGGATTAATTAATTTTTGAAAAAGATTAATTGTAGAAAGTTTAGATGTTGGAAGATTGGTTTTCATTGATATCAACTCTTGAACAGGTTTCATGTCGAAGTAAAGTAGTTGTAAATAGAAGACAATAAGTTGCATGTTGGTTGCATGTCAAAGTAACTGTAAATAGAAGTTAATGAATTTCATGTGAATTGCATGTCATCATGAGTTGCATGGTAGTTGCATGTCATTATGAGAATTTTCTTTAAAACATAAAGAAGATTCAATTGAAAATCACTTATGTGTATCACTTCTGAGAATACATGTTGGATATCTGAGGGAGAGAGTCTAATATGGAGAAGTCTAGTGAAGAAAAAAATTTACAGGAAGGGTGCATACATCCACGAGCTACAGGAAGGAAGGACGAATCCATGAATTACAAGAAGGAAGGACACATCTGTGAGTTACAGGAAGGAAGGATGCATTTGTGAGTTACAGGAAGGAAGGGCACATCCAAAAGTTACAAGAATGAAGGGTGTGCACATTTGTTAGTTACAGGAAGGAAGAGTGTGTACATTTGTGAGTTACACGAAGGAAGGCTGCATACATCCACAATTTACAGGAAGTAAGGGTCATGGATCTGTTAAGGAAAAGTGAAGATCAGCAGATAAAATCCATCAGGTTAGTTACAGTTTGAAAGGTGTGGTCATCATGTGTGTGTTAGGGTGAGAATTCTAAAGAAATCAGCAACATGTATGTCTTAGTGATTCATAAGCATTTGGTTTGGAGAACGCTCTTGTGAATACTGGTATGAGGAGTGTGTGATTTCATTTTTTATGAGATATTGATATCAGTAGCAGCAGCAGAAATATCAGAGACAGCAGTAGCAATAGGTTATCAGTGACATAGGTAGTGACAGATTGGTCTACAATTATATTACAAGATGGTTGGAGGGGGCAAGGAAAGTGAGTTGTAGCCTCCTTCGGTTTGGAGATGGAAAATTAAGGAGTAGGATATTCCTTCAGGTTGTAGCCTGTAAATAGGGGGTTGGATCCTCCTTCCAGTTGTAGTTGGAGAAATAGAAAGTTAGTGCTTCTGATGAATGTACTCTTGGATAAATAAAAAAAGCATTATGTGGTTTTTTCCCGTATTGGGTTTCCACGTAAAATTCTAGTGTATTGTGTTTATGTGATGTCTATGCATTGGATTATGGTGTTTTGAATGCTTGTGTTAGTTATTGGAGGTTTTGTATTGTGATTAAAAGTACTTATTGTGCTCATATTCATTCACCCTCGCTCTCGGTATTCCAATAGAATCAACAATGATCATTCAAACCCTTACGTAGGGACAAGACACCTCTTCCTTGAAGGTATCCAAAATCATTCAACACATTGGAACTCTCCAAAAATGTTTCCAAGAAGTCTCATTTTACCAAGTGAAGCGCATCTAAACCAAGAGGCAGATATTATGGCAAACCTAGGGTCCTCAAACTCTAAAAATATTTTATGGGTTTGACAAGGGGGAGATGAGAGATTGTATCATGTATAATATCTAGTTAATTACAAAGAAGAAAACACAAAGGGGAGGCCTCCCCCAACTTACCACACATTGTTCTCAAATCTTCCTGGAGAAGATTTTTGATGCTTCCCTCCAAAGACATCTCCGGTGCCCCCATAAAATTTGGAGCATATTTTATTTTATCATCATGACCCTTCAATACACTCTATCTCTAGCATGGGAAGGATTTTTTTCCATGTTGGATAGGATGGCTCATTCATTGCACCCTTGTTTAGGGATAAACCACTAGATTTCCAAATGCAAAAGGTGAGATTTCATTCTTCATCCACTCACTTTGATATCTCCCTTTGCACATAATATTTTCTTTGGGTCCTTTGTTGAATTTGGATAGTGTTATCTAGTCTAGAGAGATTCCTCTCCTATTTGTTCTTGTCATGATGCATTTTTGTGGCATGGTCGAAAAGGTCAAAGAAATGAAGAAGGAACTAAGTGTATCTAGGAACTAGTGGAGTTGCACAACAATGTGAACAACAAAGCCATACCACCAAGTGATAGAAGTCATAGCTTATGTCCCAATATCACATGACTGATAGGACCATATACACCTTGAATATGGAATCTGGAAGGCATGTCTTAGAGATACGCAATTGGAAACAAGAGTCCCCAATCAGAGTTGTTCATTATTTGCATGAAATTCCTTGAACTGCATGTTGTGATTAGTCAACCCTTGAAAACGCCTTGGTCAATATTACAAGCTACATAAACATACCACCTTGGGTTATCTTGTCGAACCGACATGCTCTCCAAGACCACTATGTTCTGTCCTTGGAGGAACAAAACATGGACACGGAAGGGTATTCAATAGAAATCCCTCATACATGGCATTAATTACTTTATGGTTTATGTTGTTCAAGTGTCTCATTTTGCTAGTACAAAACATTAAAAGCTACACATGCATGTTTTGTAGTAGGTTAGATAGGTTTTTTTAATAATGTTGTGTGTTGGATTAATCAAGTATTAGTCTTTGGTTGACTTTTCTTAAAGATGCAATTTTGATGTACTAGAAGTCATATTTTATGACCACGATAGTTTTTTAATAATATAAATTTTATCCATTAATTTAAAAATATTTAAAAAATATTTAAAAAGACATGCTTCTACGTGTTTTGTGAATAGGGCACGATACCCCTTCCTTGATGTATTTTCCTCTAAGTGCATTGATAGATTGCCAATTATGCTTGATGATAGTGGTTTTTTAGCTACTCCTACAAAATATTCCTTCCCTCTTTAGATGCCTTTCCATGAAAGCATTCGTGGATTGCAATGATGTTTGATGGTGACTATTCACTTCCTGATGCTTTAGTTGATGATTATTTTTCCTCTTCACGCAATATACAAGATATGGATTGAGGTGTAAACAATAAAAACATCACATCTTATCATTAATACTACAGTGGATACATCTCTCACATGTAACATCTAACATCTCATATCTATATCATCCCTAGGAGGCCATGGTGATTTAACCACCAAACCTTTACTTTCTAACATATTACATTTGGTTGCATTTTTTAACATTAAATAGACATGTATTTTTGTGTGGAAATCATACAAAACCACACCAACCCACCCTCAACACAAAAATTCAAACATATTAACACCCCCCTCGAGACAAATATATTCTAACACATTAACACCCCCTCAACACATTTGTGGTTTACAAAAGTATCTAGCATAGATAGTATATGTGAAGTTTCTCTCCTCAAACGCATATGGGACCAACCATCAAGTTATAATGACCCTAATTTATCCTCATGTTGAAGGTAAATTTCACCTACACAACTATCCATAGCAATCTATCAAGTTCTCATCACCCTCATAATGAATTTGGAATTCCAATGTATCCCCGTAAACAACCATCCCTACTTAGCATCTTCCATCGACTTTCCATTAGGTTATTATTAGTGTTATAATAAAAGTAGAAATCATAGTCTAGTACCAAGGAAATCACTAACTTTCCTAGGCAACCATCCATCTTGAACAACCCATTCTAAAGTTCCCCTGGGGGACCAACCTTATAGGCTATAACTTTTAAGCAATTGGTCATCATCTTCGTCACTTGTTCCACTCTCTTAATCATCATGGGTATGGCACCAATACTCACACCGTTCATTTCCATATTGTTATTGCTCATATTTTGGGGATAAACTCTATGTTTGGTCTAACATATTGACCAATGTCGCAATCATCAGAATGTCCATTGGCTACAAATATCTCATTGGGTAACTAGGGCTCAACCTCGTAAATTCATCAACCAAGTTTCAAGTAAATTTTGTGCGCAAGATGTTCATTCACAATTTGACTTTATTATCATAAAAATAAATGTCTCTCATCCTCAATTTGAATTGCTTGACAGTTATACATTGTTACTCGTATCTCTAATACATTCTTAAAAAAATAATTCTATAAAAAGAATTATTTATTAAAAAAATCAATACACTATCCTTTAACCCAGTGTTGCTCTATCAACATAAAAAAAAATTGCACTACTATGTCTTCCCCTCACACCATGTTATTAGGCGTTTGTGGGATATTTTGTGTACTGATGTGAGCATCAAAATTGTCTAGGTGTGTTCTTTATTACTTCTTGTTCCATATTTTGTCACATTTGAGAGGGAATCCATTTGATTTTTTCCCTCTTTAGCTTTCCCTCTGGAATATTTTCTACACCTCTCACAAATTTGATCAAATGGTAAAGAAAAGATATCCCCATAACCCATTAAATTAATAATATCTATATATTCATCCAGAAGTCCTTTAATAAATATAGTATGAGTAAGATCATGGTTTATAGTACTATGTTTTGATTTTATTAGATTATACAAAAATATCTCCAAGTAATCTTCTAGACTCTTATCCTCTTGTTGAGACATTCTAAAAATGTCCTCCTTATAATTTTGAGGTCTACAGTATGCTTGATATTTCTTGAGGAAAATATTTCTCAAAGTCTTCCAATATGCAATAAAATTTTCAGTGAATCCCATAAACCATTTTAGTCCACTTCCTTTTAGAGTTTTTGGAACAAGCGAAGTTTATGTGCATCATCTGTATAACCATAATTTCTACATAAGATGTCAAATTCAAATAAAAAAGCATCAGGATCTTTGATAGGTGAAGCATAAAAATTGGGAATAATTTAGGGATGAATGTTTTTCATTTTTACCTCATTACCAAGAGTTGTATGTACATCTATAATAGGAAATATGAAAGTGACTTCACTTTATTCTTCTCCCTCCATTTCACCTTCTTATCTATGTCTTCTTTCTTCTCTCTCTGGGTCTCTTATTTCTCCTCGTTGTCTATCTGCCTCATTTTCTCTCATTTTCCTTTCTCTTTCTTCTTGTGCTCGTCTTTGTTCTATTGTTTCTGGTATTCTATTGATCCAGATTTTATGACCAGAACAAAATGAATACAGATCTATATTATTAGCACGGATATACAATGAAAAATAACAGATATACAATAATACTTGGCTTCTATTCAATAAGGAAATATGTTGAAACTGTAAAATGTAGATTGAAACAAGCTTGTTAGAATGTGGTGGCTTATCTCTGAGAAGATATGTGACGGTTGTGCTCATTCGCAAGAAGATGATTATAATGAGGCTCCAAAATCCTTTTTACAACAAACATGAAATCCAAAACCCTAGACATCCAAAAACATAACCCTAGGAGATGAAGCCCCAAAATTCATATGGGCCTTGTTGGGGTAAGTTGGTACATCAACTTCTTGGGGTCGTAACTTTTGCATACGATCTCTATTTTAGGCGCCTGATAGCTTGTTGGAAAGTTCAATCTAAGTACTACACATTATTCCATCACACTTTGACTTAGTCTTAAATGTGACTATGGTGGGCTCAGAAAACGTTGTTTAGGGCCTCAAAACATCCCCAGAAGTTCAAGACATGAAAAGCTAGAAAAAACTACCAAAATGAAAATTGAAACTACCAAGATGAAATATGTATGTGAGCCAGTTGGAATAGTTGGGTGACCACCGATATCCACCTAGATCAATCATCTCCTTTAGGAAGCAATGGTCTCCATTGCATTGAGTTCCCCCATCAAATGAGGAATTTTTTGTTAATGGTCTCCATTGCATTGAGTTCCCCCATCAAATGAGGAATTTTTTGTTGAATTTGGCCCCGGGTGAGCCACTTGCCTCGGTGCAGAAGATTCCCTGCTTTGACAACCCGATAGAGTTGGATCTTATTTTGGCGAGTGCCCTTGACCTATGTGTCCACAATATGATCAATGGATTTATGTTCCATGCAGTCAAGTTTGAGTTCTATTGGTGTCAACTGCTCTTCTACCTCTAAGGTGTTAAAAAAATAGGATCGAGAAGAAATAAAATAAAACACAAAATATACACAATACAATAGAGACACAGATATATGTGGTTCACCCAATGTGGGAAATGTCCACCAGATAAATTGTCTAGTCCTTCCTTTTTATTATCCATCAAAATGAATGGATACAACCTACAGCTCAATCGTTGTAACTTCCTCTTATTCCTCTCACAGTATCCTCTCTCATAATACAATAATGACACACATACATGGCCACAATACAATTCCCTCATAAAAGAGGATTGCCTTCTAGGGAAAAAAACCCTAACATAACTTCTACCGTCATATCTGT
>CBVK0101817073.1:0-13746 GCA_900067695.1 Picea abies | reverse complement strand
GATGAAATCACAACCCAATGATCCAAAATGGATCCAAACCAATGAATGGGTAAAACTCAATACTTGCAAGACAAATTGGCAATTTAGGAAGGTTATCTAAACTATGTAAAAGACAAATAAATGGAAAGTTGAGTAAGACAAAATGAATGTGAGAGAAAAATGAGAATTGAATAAAAAGAAAAAAAGAAATATAAGAGAGAATATGTTGATGAATGGGAAATGGAAGGTTAGCTTGTTGGCCTTCCCATTACCTAAGCTCTCCTTATTTTCTCATGTAATTTTACTCCCAAAGGGTTTTTTGGCCAAGGAGGAAGAGGCATAGAAATCCAAGAGAGAATTGTACTAGAGATTGTCAAGATGAATACACTGAGCCCCATTTGAAGTTAGTTTTCCCATTTGGGTTTCCAGGGTAAAAAATTGTGTTCATTATCACTAGTTGTTATGCTTGTTGTTAAGGAAATTGTTTGTATGAATGTATAGATCATAACTAATTCTTCATAGTTGATTAATATGTATGTAATTTCTTAGTTCTGGTTTAAATTTCTTCCTATAATTGAATTCTAATGGAAATGAAGAACCACAACTTTAAATTTCTTCCTATAATTGAATTCTAATGGAAATGAAGAACCACAACCGCTCCAAAATATCCACCGTCCATTTCACTCTAGCTTTTGAGCTCAATGGATGATAAAAATTGACTGTTGAAACTATTTAGCTAAGTTTCCATTCTCAATGCTCAATTTTAGCAATTCACATTTGTTGGTCAACTACTCTCTTTCTCAGGCGATTTTATTTCTCCTAAGAGACACACACCCTCCTTCCTTGAGAAGTTAATATTTCCCGAGACAAATTAGCACTTGCCTAGTCAAATTCCTATTTGCTAGGGTGAATTTATTACCCACTGGACTATAATTCCATAGTTGGAGAAAATCCCTTTCTCCTTGGGACCTTTCCCACTTCCTTGGATGACTGCAAATCTTCTTGGGCAAATTTTTCCTTGAATCTGGATGTTTTACATGCCAGTGGGTTGATTCATCTAGTTTTTGGGAGTGGAGGATTTTCCACTGACCATACGCATCCCCTGAGACAACCCCTACTTCAAGTAAATTGTACCGAGACCATATGATGGCCATACAGGTTGTACACACCATTGGGTGGTCTCTCATCTTTCTATTTTTGGTTGATTGTTGAGCTATAATGGATTGGGATGGGCCTCCAATAACTTTAGAGGAATCCCAATGTTTTTTATAGCATGACAAAATTGTATTGGCCTCCCATGGTATTGTCATAGGAGAACAAAATGAAATTATTGTTGTTGGTGTATTTATTGCTTCCCATGAGATTGGCAAATTATTGTTGTTGGTGTATTTATTGCTTCCCATGAGATTGGCAAGGACTAACATAATGCTTTCCTTTTAGACATAATAAAGAGGTAAACAAATAATGATAGTTGAAGTCTAGGCAATTTTTTTTGGCATCCAAGCACGATAGTAAAGGAAAAATGATTTCGTTGTTGAAGAACAATATTTTTGGCACTCCTGGAAATGAAGGGAACTGGTTGTGAAGTATCAATTCATTGTTTCTTTGCATTTCATTGACATAAATAATGGAACGTTCCTTGATATACTCAATAACTGAGCAATATCTCTATCTCTCAAGCACCAATAATTATGGGCAATTAAGTTTTTACTTTCACCAACAATCTTTTTGAATGGCCACCATGTATAATGCAATTCAAACTCACAACATAATTTTGAATTACTTCTTGAAGATCAATGTTTAGTTGAGCTTCTTTTGGCTATGCTAGTTCAACATTGTGTCAGCTGCAACAAGCACATCAGAGAATCGAATGAGCCTAACTTTGCCTTTGATTTTGTCAGCTTAGAATTGACTTCAAGAACATGTGCATTCTTTGCCATTCCTTTGTGAATTTAACATTTGTGAATGCTAACTGGAAGCTAGACAAATCTTTCCATATTCGAAGATGTGATGCTAAGATTTGTGAAGTTGCATATGTTGGAGCACATGTTTTGATGTTGGATTCCATACGGTGGTGCAATATTTGGAACCTCCATTTGTTTGAGTTGCAATCCAACTTTAAAGTCTAAGAGAGAGCTCAAAGAAAAATGAAGTGAATAGTCACATAACAGAGAGAAGCCAAGAAATCAAGATTTATAGGCTTCCATATTTGGCAGTTTGCACTTATAGGCTCCATAATAATATTACAGGTTTCTAACTAGCTATGTAAGTGAAGGATCCAACCAACCATCCAATCATCTAGAGCATAATTTCCACTAAATATCT
Organism: Picea abies; assembly: GCA_900067695.1. Lineage (NCBI taxonomy): Eukaryota > Viridiplantae > Streptophyta > Pinopsida > Pinales > Pinaceae > Picea > Picea abies. The sequence goes on along the minus strand of CBVK0101817073.1, from coordinate 11,442 downwards.
CATTTATTCTTACCATTGTTAGCTAGTTGTATCATGTGAAGACAAGTTTAAGAACAAAGGGTCAATAGATACCTTGCAACTAGGAGAAGAAGAGACATCCTTGTTTAGGGAAGTGGACAAAGGCCTAGTATCCTCTAGAAGACAGAGCACCCTGTACAAGTATGAGAACATAGTTCGTAAGAGACTTCCGTAGAGTATTCATATTGGTGAAGTGAGTGGGTTATAAGTCCCTTGTTTACATGGAGAACATACGACTATTGGGCAATTCAATTTCTTAAATTGTTGTCCATTAAATTGTCAACCAGGGAGATCGTAAGCTTGTGAGATGTCGAAAAAATATATGCAGGAGTAGGCAACTAGCTCTAAGCTAAGCAAGCTGAATAAAAAATGTCAAGAACATGAATTAAAATTAGATGATCTTATGATGTAGGTCGAGTCCTATAGATTCTCAACTATCTCTTGGATTCTCAGGGTTAACAAACAATCAGATCTTTGATGCACACCACACTCAACCGATCACACTTGCAGAAATAAAATTGCAAAAATGAAAAGCTACAGAATTCAACTAAGGTCAATGGACTTATATTTCAACTATTAACCACATTCCTTTGGTTGACAAGCAAGAGCATCAACCGGTTTTGTGATCATTAAAGGTACTCAACCTTCAATGTCTAACTCTGTAGGGAAACTACACTTGCAGGAATTGAAATTATATAAATGAAATGTTACAGAAAATGAATTGAGAAGCTACCAAAATAACACCACACAACATAAAGGAAACTACTTGGGCATCGTATACTAGAGGGGGCCCTGTCGCTCTTGGCATATGTTTCCAAGAAAGACTACAACAAAGAATTCTTAATTTGCAACAAAAAGCTCTCTATTCTAGCATCCAAATGATTACGATGATCCTTCTCTTCAATATGTAACTCTATGCTCTATCCTCTCCTTCAACTCTCTAACTCTCTAATTATCCAAGCTGAATGATATCCTCTCATATTTATACATATAGCGTCGCCTTCACAAAAGGAAATTGAGTTACAACAAGATGAGATTAGATCCTAAACAAGTGGATCTACAACTAACAAATCCTAGATCCTAAACATGTGGATCTATTCACCACCAAATCTTGGATTTGATCTAAGATAGTTTGAAGAGGATAATAACATCATACTCCATGAGATCCATGTGCCCAAATTCATGGACATGGGCCGCAACTTGGTCGAACCACTTAGCTATTGAAATTATATGCTAGTTACCAAAATAACCAATTTTGGAAATCTCAACCATATGCCCCTTGTTTTGCACTTTTTGTAGATTTTCCTTGCGAGTCACCTAAATGACCCTACTATGCACAAAACCAATATTTTATATTTTCTAGATTCCTCTTCATATTTTCAGAAATGACGTGGAGAGTTTGACTACTAGAATTGCCAAACAACTGCAAAATTTCCCACAACTGTTGAATTTCACAAGTAAGTTAGGAAACTACAATATCTACCCTAAGTAATCATCAAAGCATGGAAAATCAATCATTTTAGTGTACATATGCCACACGAAGCTCATATAGGGTAGAAATGGACAAATGTGGAAATAAGAGCGATGAAGGGAATGAGGATGAAAGGGTAAAGTAAATGAAACATGACTAAATGACATCATAAAATGTGTTATTTCCAAGGTCCAACATCTCCCCCACTCTCAAATCATTGCGTGTCTTCATGCAATCAAATATACATAAGAGGTAGTGTCTGGGTATAATATATATGGTCTTCAATATCTTTGCATAATATAATTATTTTTCCTTTGGAAAGACAAGGATGAAAAATATATAAGAACATGCATTCTAATTAAATCACATCTCGGTAATGATATTTTCTTGTTCTTAGTGGTATATTTCAGATATGAGACATGGAGATCAGAGTGATGTTTTACTATAGAATCCGTCTTATATGATACAAGACCTAAGTGGAAAGGATTTGTTTTACACTGGGATTTTTCAAAGTCATTGATGCCACATGGAGATGGATAATGATGGGTAGATAATGAAATATAAAATATGAAGTGTAAGGAAATGAAAGAATGAAAAATATGAAAAACCTCAAGAATTTCATGTCCATGAATTCCCAAGTTAGATGACTACCTAGAAGTAGAAATTGCTTACCTAACTTTAACTTCTTCTGGAGGATGATGATCTGAGAGACAAATGTTGAACTCTGGCTCTTCTGATATGTGTTGATATGCGAGGAAAATACTTTGGTTGTATCTTGGCTGCCTGATGTGAAATGAAGTTGATGGTCATTTTGGACTACTTGTAGGTTTTTCTTTTCTGTTGCTAGACAAGTTTGCTGATGATGTTGATATGAACTTGAAGGTCTGAAGAGTATTGTTGCTGAAGAAGATAACTGATGTTTATGCCGAGGAAGGATTTGAATATGTTGATTGTTATTGAACTACTGCTACATAAATGATGAAAATTTAATCTTTATTCATCCTTGAAAACTTGAAAACTTGAAAAATGTTCAAAATAATTGTTGATAGGTGGATGAACATCTTGTGATGATTTGAAATCATCTCCAAGCCATGATCTAGTCTTGGTGTGCATGCAACCATTCAAAACTACAAATCGACTACAGAAAGATGGTTGTAACTGTTTACAAAAATTCTGATAATTTTTATAAAATCGGTTTTAAAACATGCATGTGCATCTCTTATAATGCATTTTCTGGAAATTTCGTTCATCCATCACTCAATTTGTTGCATGGGGCACAAAACCCATGTCTCAGAATTTCTTGGTTTAACTTCAGTGATTTACAAATGACATGGAAAAAAATCCCTTGAAGTAGGATGCTATAGGAATTTCAGCAAACTACATAAAATTTGGAATTTATATAAAAATCCACTTCAAAAACATACCTGTAGATCCCTCATTATGCATTTTTTGGAAATTCCATACACGCTTTAGTCAATTTGTTAACTTCTACAAAAGACCCATGTCTTAGAATTTTTTAATTCAACCTCATCTACTTGCAAATGTCGTGCAAAGATCGCCCTCAAGAATAGTCTACTACAAGAAATCTCGCTGTAACAACACTTTCGAGAGCTGCAAAATCACTGTAATTAAAAAAAAAAGATTTTAAATGCATTAACTTTGCTTCAGAAAATCTCAGGTTCTACCAATGGAGTTAATTTCATCCTTCTCAAGCTTCAACAACACATCATCAATATTGTTGTTCACTGTTATTTATACTCATGTTCATACTTCCACACACTGGCAATTGATTGTACATTGGTTAGTTCAAGGACAAACTTGAAGATATAAATGATGTTGTTTCTTTCTCCTTCTGATTTAAAATTAAAGTGCAACATATAGGTTGATGTCTGAGTGCAAATCTCCTTCAGTGACACTTGATTTATTATCATATAGAGATTCACAACCAAAATTGTTCTTCTCTTGAAAGGATGAAATTGTGGCCACCATTTCTCGTCCAATGAGAGGCTTGGATTCATGTTGATCCAACTAGATTTGTAATCAAATATTAAAACATAATGGGAGCGGAAAATCATATTTGGATTACACAATCAACATGGCCTTGGAATTTTCTTACTTGGACGTTGACGATTGTTAACTAAATGATGGAGGAGGACATCATCCCAAATGAGCAAATGATCAGAAAATAGATGGTTGCATGTTCTTAGTCATCCAGATCGTACTACTGCTACAAACATTGAATGGAAAGGACATCTCCATCCCCCCCACACTTGAAATCTTGCATGTCCTCGTGCACATGAAGTAGGGCACTGAGTATCCTTCATGAAGGCTTATGAGGTTCTCCAACTTGGTCATTATTGAGGTACTTTAGAGGGTGTATGCTTGAACTCAATGTGCTGGCACTGATTTTTGAATATTGTGAATGTTGTTGATTATAAATATAAAAAACTATGTTTTGTAATACACCTTTCCAAGCTCTACTTCTCTATGTTTTTGCATACCTTGTTAAGTGCCTATGCAACCTCTGAATGTCAAAATGAAGACAAAATTGATTGCAAGGGAAGTTGTTACTGTGATTTTAAGGCAAACCATGCATATGAAAGGTCTAATGGAGGAAGTGTCTATTGCAATTGTCTCAAAATATTCACCATTTGGCCTGTAGTTTGCTTAGTCACAAAGTCTTTGCCAACACACAAGACCTCTGTAAAGATGGCAACAATTCTAGATAAAAATTGATTGCTAGGTCCCAAAAGTTCGGTGTTAGAGATTTCAACCATCGAACATAGTTGTTTATGTACAACTTTAGCCTCAACTAGATCACCTTTGATTGGAAAAAAGTTTAACCAAGCAATAATAACATGTGACGCATCTATACTATCTTGATGAAACTGATAATTTTTTCCTAATGCATAAACTACATTATTTTTCGCCATTATGTTGGAAGTGTCATGAGCATTGGGTTGACCAGAAATCATATTCAATCTTGAAAGTTCCTCTCCAGTCATAGGATTGACTTTGAATCCACCAATCTTAGCACAAATTCCAATTCCATAAACAACAACTTGACACACACTTGCATATAGATAATTACAAGCTTCCAGTAGGAAGGGAAATAATGTATCATAATATTTTGTTGCAGCTTCTCCACACTACTCGACAACATCTTCAAAATACAAATTGGAATTCTTTTCTCTTTATGTCTGCCCAACATAAGACAAAATATCACCAAAGAATGGAAAGAATAAGTCCTTGAATGTCTTGATTAGTGTTCCTATTCATTCACCAACTATCACAAAGAGTTCCTGATGCATCACCATGCTTTACCATATTCGACTTACTTAAGCTATTTGTACTTTCCCTCTCTGAAAGCTTCCACGATTTCATGATTGGAAGCATGAAATTGAGATCTGATTCCTGATTTCTTGGAGCATTGACCGGATGGTGTTGAAGGTCTTCTTAATGCGATCAATATATCATAGATCCATTTCTCATGGATCTCAAAACAAAGTACGGGTTTCAAAACTCGTCCGCAACTAAATTTCTAGGAAATATCAGTTTAAAGGATCAAGTGTATCTCCTAGATCCTTCATAATTTTAGGAAATTGTACTTGAATGAAACCAAATGGGTTCATCCTGCACAAAACCCATGTTGTGGATTTCAAATATTCTTCTTTATTTATGCGCAATTGACCCTGAAAAATTGCTTCTCTTTCTTTATTTATGCGCAATTGACCCTGAAAAATTGCTTCTCTATTTTGGAATGGGTTTCATAAATAGGCTGAGGATCCTTTCAACGAAATTAAATTAATAAAGAACTGACTATGACTTGGAAATATCTTCTTGAATTCATCGGTGGATTCTTATTCTTCATCTGCAGGGACCTCTACATCAACTTATTTGCTTGCCCAAAGATATATGGGGAAATTAATGAATTCATAATATTTATTACCATATCTTTCAATTTACTCTCTTCCAAATATTCATCAGCTTCATCTTTAAGGTGCAATATGATCTCTATGCCACAACCAAGTGACTCATTCTTTGTATCTTCAGATACCGCAAAATCTCCATCAACTTTCGATTCCCATATGCATTGTTTCTCATCATTGTGATTTATAATAACTTCCACATGGTCTGCAACTAGGTAGATTGAGTAAAATCCAACTCCAAAGTAGCCAATGTGGTTCAAATCTCCACCTTTCTTTTGCATTTGTTCCAAAAAATCTAAAGTTCCAGATTTGGCAATTGTCCCCAGATTTTTTATGAGATCTTCTTTAGTCACTCACAAGAAAAATCTTATGCCTAATTTATTAATCAAATAAACTTGCATAAATTGATGATATCGATTGCTCCAACTTTAATAAGGGACATAAATGTATCATTCAATGGAAATGTTCATTAATCGATATGAAAATCCATTCACTCACTTCCACAGGAAAATTTGGAAAAATATACTACAGGAATCAGGTTGTTGTAGGAAAAATATACTATAGAAATTATGGGCGTGAATAGTTTAGGAATAAGCCCTTTTACATTATGATGGCTACCAAATCTTTGCCCCATTTTGCTTCGCAGGTGGTGTATTGAGAATGTTGTTGTACTATCACTGAATATTCATCTTCCCACTCTTCTCTAACTGTTAAAATGCTCCTGCAACTACATAATTTCTGGAAATAAAATATTATAGGAACAAAAACAAGAAGATCTAGGAATGATTGTTGCAGGAAGTCTGAGAATATGTAATGAAGAGGATAACCTGTTCTTATTGTTGTATTTCATTTATTTCTACACTACCCTACCCTACTTGAGAAAAATGAGAGCCTCTTCTCAAGTATAGGAGTATTTCCAATGTAGCCACGTGTAACAAAATTACAAATGTATTCATATTCAAATTTGAAAGATAAACTTTAATATATACCAGAATATGAGGAACCAACCGGTCTTTTTTATTTTGTGCCAAAAGGCGTTGGAGGATGAAGTGGTTCCCTGGATTGATGATTGTCTAGAGACATTCTTCAATGTAGGCAATACTCATTTGATTCTCTTCTTCATCAACACTGTTGGCTTGCATGTCCTCTTTTATCATACCTTGTAGATTTTCAAACATTTGGTTCTTGCACAAAGGCTCTGGGTACAAACTTTCAAGAAACTCTTCAATCTTAGGTTCCAATACCTTCTCTCCATTAAATATTGTCCATGGATCTTTGGTCTTCTCTCCATATTTATAAGGAGAATCGGAGAAAGCTTCTATATCTCCTTGTTTCACATGGAACTTTTGATCTTCTATTTCTAGGAATGCAGGTCCGTTCCTAAATGTTGTCAAGATTTGCTTCTTCTGAGATGTAGAGATGTCTCCAACTGTTGATAGGATTTGAGAGAGTTCTTGGAGTAACATCTTTCTTTATTCAACAACTCTTGAGCATATTTGAAGGCTCCTTGCTGGCTGATAATCCTTGTCTTGCACATCAATTAGTGCAAATATAGGTCATTTTGAATAAAAAAAACTACAACTTCTATACAAAACAAATTTGAAAGCAAAACATGTACTTGGACACCTCATGCTACCAAGACCCTGCTATCACCAAGTTATTTGTTGACATGAGTAGGTTTACCCTTTCCATGCATCAAACTTAAATAAAATGATTGAAAACCAAATTACCAATGCATATTCCCTTAACATCTCCCTGACAACGATGCCAAACGTGTTGGGAAATTCAATTGCTTAAATTGTTGTCCATTAAATTGTCAACCAACGATCTCGTAAGCTTGTGAGATCCCAACAAAATATATGCAGGAGTAGGAAACTAACTCAAAACTAAGCACGATGAATAAAAAATTTCAAGAACAAGAATTAAAATGAGATTATCTTATGCTGTAAGTCGAGTCCTATGGATTCTTAACGATCTCTTGGATTCTCAGGGTTAACAAACATTCAGATCTCTGATGCATACCACACTCGACCGATCACACTTGTAGAAATGAAAAGCCATAGAATTCAACTGAGGTCAATGAACTTATATTTCAACTATTAACCACATTCCTTTAGTTGAAAAGTAAGAGCATCGAATGGTTTTGTGATCACTAAAGAAACTCAGCCTTCAATGCCTAACTTTGTTAGGAAACCACACTTGCAGGAATTGAAATTGCATAAATGGAATGCTACATAAAATGAAATGAGAAACTACTGAAATAACATCACACAAAAGAAAGGAAACTACTTGGAAAACGTATACCAGAGAAGGGGCCTTGCCTCTCTTAGAATATGATGGCAAGAAAGACTATAACAAAGAACTCTTAATCTGCAACAAAAATCTCTTTATTCCAACATCCAAATGATTACAATGATCCTTCTCTTCAATATGTAACTTTATGCTCTATCCTCTCCTTCAACTCTTTAACTCCCTAACTATCCAAGCTGAATGATATCCTCTCATATTTATACATATAGTTTCTCCTTCACAAAAGGAAAACGAGTTACAACAAAATGAGATCAGATCCTAAACAAGTGGATATGAAACTAACAAATCGTAAATCCTAAACATGTGACCATTCACCACCAAATCTTGGATTTGATCTAAGATAGTTTGAAGAGGATAATAACATCATACTCCATGAGATTCATGTGCCCAAATTTGTGGACATGGGCCAAAACTTGGTCAAACTACTTAGCTACAAAAATTGTAGGCTAGTTACCAGAATGACCAGTTTTGGAAATCTCAACCATATGCCCCTTGGTTTGCACTTTTTGTAGATTTTCCTTGCGAGTTACCTAAATGACCTATTATGCACAAAACATATATTTTATATTTTCAATATTTCCCTTCATCTGTTTAGAAATGACATGGAAATTTTGACTACTATAACGACCAATAATTGCAGAATTTCCAACAACTGCTGAGTTGCCAACAATCATTGAATTGCCAACAACTGTTGAATTTCACAAGTTAGGAAACCACAATATCTACCCTAAGTAATCATCAAAGCATGGGAATCAATCATTTTAGTGTAGACATGTCACGTGAAGCTCATATAGGGTAGAAATGGACAAATGAAAAAATTGAGTGATGAAGGGAATGATGATGACAGGGTAAAGTAAATGAAAAATGACTAAATGACATCGTAAAATGTGTTATTTCCGAGGTCCAACAACGACCATGGGAGTGAGAAATTGGCTTCAACTAGAAATGAAATTACAACCCAGCGAAGCATACAACTACGGGAAGGAGAAATTAGCTCAGCCAACAATGAAATCATAGCCCAGGTAGATAATTTGCAACCTATAAGAGAGACAAATTCACCAACAACCATAAAAGAAACCAAATTAACAACTCCCTACACTATTGCAACAACTCCAAAATGAGGTCCATTAATCTCCCATATCCGAAATGGATGAACAAAGGAGAAATAAGAGTTGTTAGGTTAGATTTCTTGCTCACGGGAACTATATTTGTGGAAGAAAACTTCAAGCAATAGTTGGTAAAGAATCCTCACTTTTAAAAAACACACAAGCAACAATTAAATTACAAAGAAAATCCATTTCAAACTCATAGACAAAGAAAACAACATAGAAAACAGATAAATTCACAATAAAAAACTTAGAGTTTACCCTTGAAACCTAAAAGGGAAAACCAAATCTCAATTGGCTTTGGCTAGGTTCTTTATTATGCAACAATGGGTATGTTATGCGCTCTATGGTCATCATTATTCTCCTAATTGAACTATGGGCAACATTCTTCTTCATTCTTAGCCAAAGAACTCCTCTTCCCTTGTGGGGAAACAATATATAGGACAATGGCTCAACTAGGGGATATGTGGAAGGTCAAGCATCCCCAACCCTTCAACTTCCCCCAAGCTTGTTTCTCCTCCCTTGTCATTTTCTCTTTTTATAGTACATTGAGAAATAAGTTTCATGCTATTTTATTTTTTTAATACATAATATTTTTTTACAACAAAATTCTTCCTTGTATCTTTACATTTCATGTGCTCACCTTATGATTTAATAGAATGCAAGGGTGGACACCAATCATGTTGGCATGGGGCCCTTGATACCGACAACTCAGTCCCCTTCTTTGTCCATAGCCTCGAACCTTGTTGGTGTTGATGATTGCAAATCATGTGCCAGTAGCCAATTGTTCTTGTGTGGATCCGATTCGAATCACACCTCCCCATTGGGATGCTTTTGGTCCCCATAAGATGCCAAGGATAAGTGAGGGGGTTTGCTTGCAATCTAGTTCCTTTCATACCATTTCATCTTCCTTGGAGCCTATCCTTTGAGACCAATTTGCCATATCTCTTGCTGTCCTCTACGAGTTACTCGTTCCTTATGTTGCAAAACTATGTCTTCCTTCAACTTTTCTAGAGTGTGCAATGCAAAGTCTTCAACAGTAGGGAGGACCTAATGGTCATCTTCTTCATCCAAAATGGAAGGTTCAAATAGCTTCAAGTACTCCACATTCACCTTTGAACTGATCTGCATATAAGGAGGGAGTTTTAACTTGAAGGAATTCTCATTCACTTGCTCGATGATGTTAAACGATCAATGTCTAAAGGGCTTGAGAGCCATCCATATATTACATATTTATCAATACTAAAAAAAATTGAAAGTACATATAAAATTACTAGGAACACAATTTAACATTATTCTTTACTTGATATCACTATGCAACCATATCCAATGAATCATATTGCATGCATATTAGTGTATGTCCTTCGGGGCCTCTTCTCATAATAGGATGAGCTTCCAATTTACATCCTCCTCTTGTCACGATCACTTGCCTTTGGAGATGGCAAGAGAAATGAAATACTTGAGATTGTTAACATGGCATTGGTATTGGTCCTTGTCTTTATGGTCACATGGGCAAGTGTCTAAAACAGATTGGTTGATATGTTGTCAAGGCCACCCATGCAAAAGATTGCAGTTGTGGGAGTTGATATGTTGTCAAGGCCACCCATGCAAAAGATTGCAGTTGTGGGAGTTATTAAGCAACTTGAGCCCTTTAGACATGAATTGTTGAGTGAATATTATAGGGAGGATGCGTATTTTGGGGATTTCTTTTAGCAACTGGAGGAGAAAACAATTGTTGATCCATAAGGAAATGAATATCATCTTCACGATGGGATACTCTAAAATTTGGGGAAGTTGTGCATACCAGATAATCAATTGGGAAGTTCTCTCCAAGGCTTCGGGTAGAGATCTCACTTTGAATATAACTTGATGGATTGCTATTGAAAACTAAACTTGGAAGAAGGGGCAATTTTAGATTTACTAGTGGATTTGCTCAAGGCCATAACTTGGGAAGCCATTGTTTCTCACAACCTAGTAGCAATTGTTGCAACAATCATTTACTTGTAGTTTCCCCTGATTTATACCTTCACTTTCACTTTTGAGTAGCGATAATTGAATTTCTATCAACTGAAGTGACTTGGATCCACGCGGTGGCTACTTATCGGCGAGGCTCACAAGACAAAATTTATTATTTATGAGATTGAGGTGGAAATAGCTACATGGACTCCTATAGCTATATAGATGGCTACCTTCTCTTGGACGAAACTTACAATGGCTAAGGATTATCGGACTACCACTAATACATTGACTCTTTTGGCTTCAACCAAGGCTCCATTACTCCGGGCTCTGAATATTGACATTATTATTGAAGGTTCGAACCGATGAATTATGAATCTAGACAAGATTTGGGTGTCTATGTTTTGGGCAATGTTCACTAGCTTAGTGTTCACTCGGTTTCAAAAACTCTTAGTGAGATTATTTTGAGATTTATGGAGGTTTCTTGTGGGATTATACTCATGGTGCATAACAATCTAACATAGCCAGAAGCTAGCAAAAGTTTTCAAGATCCACAATCACCTTTTCAACATGTGTTTACATCTATGAGGACAAGTTGGTAATTGTTAAGTTTTAATGTTGTTATTAAGTTATATCCAAAGTACATGAGCAT